>JABSMS010071020.1:0-19872 GCA_018902275.1 Aleiodes sp. PSUC_FEM 10030003
GAATTCAATAAAAAAAAGAATTCAAGTAAATATCTCGATATATTCCTAATTTTTAATTTTCAGTCCAAATAAAAAATGAAACCACTGAGTAATTAACATGAACTATGAATAATTCTAAGTAATTAAAATAATCTTAAATTTTCATCGTAATTACTAACCATCATTCACTACATCTCACACATTAAAATTTTTTAAAACCATTCCTTACATATTCATGAAGTGTATAGTTAGGCATCGTTAAACTGCGTGTAAGAGAAAAGGGAATTTCAATGAAACTCTACTGGAAGTTAAAATAGTACGTTAAATTGGTAAAACGAGCCATCAAATTGATATTCACGATCGAACGTTTGAAGTCGCTCAGTATGTGTGCGTCTGTTCCGATAACTTAGTTCATAACAAGTTCACTGAGATAGAAAGGAATTATCGAGATTCGGATGGTTCTTGCTCGGCAATTTTCATTGGAATTCTCAATTTCGAATGATTGTAACAAATCGGATCAACTAATTTCACGAAGAAAATTCATCCTCTCAGTCCTTTCATCAAAATCGAGCGGGAAAAGGAGGAGGAGGGGGATGGATAGGAGTGAGAGAAGAGAAGAAAATTGGGAATGAAGGAGAGAATGAAAAAAAGTGAATGAAGATAAAATTGAGAAATTTGCAATTTTATCATTCATACATCGATTTTCACGATAATTTTTGTCAATAATGTTTTTACTTAGAAATTGGTGACGAAAAAATTCTGTGATTGAAATTGACTCAACTGAGATCTCATAAATTTCTCTGATGGTGAAATCAAATTTCGATTCAAACCAAATTTGAATATAGTATTAGATTTATAGATTTGTGCATGTGGAGTGATGGAATTGAACGATTTTTTGAGTTTTGGGGAAGCGTCAAAATTATTCGAAATTTGAAAAATAATCGTGCGCGATGTTTTCCTAGTTTTTTCGAAAAAAATTGCATTTTTTGAAATAAAAAGAAAGGAATTATCGAGACTCCGAAGCTTCTAACTCGGCAATTTTCATTGGAATTCTCAATTTCGAATGATTGTAACAAATCGGATCAACTGATTTTACGAAGAAAATTCATTCTCTCAAACCTTTCATTCAAATTAAGCGGGACAAAGAGGGGGAGGGGGATGAATAGAATCAATAGGAGAGAAGAAAATTGGGAATGAAGGAAAGAGTGGAAAAAAAATCGGTGAATGAAGATAAAATTGAAAAATTTGCAATTTTATCATTCACACATCAATTTTCTCTCGTCTTTCTTTCCTCCGTGTATATCGTAGCAATTGAATAAAGAAGAAAAAAAACTATTTCACCATTTCGAAATACTAGAGCCAAGTTGAAGAAAGAAATTGGATCTGCATTTTAACTCGTAGTGCTTTTACGAGAGCGTTACAATCGCCTTCTCTATTGCAAACTATGTATATTGTGAGTGGTAAAAGAGAAGGAAATTGAACGGACAACTAATTCAACACAAGTGCGAATGGGTAGATAGAAAGAAGAAAGAGCGGTTGGAGGAGAGGGGGAGAAGCCAATCACTGAGAGGCCGCAGATGCCCTACGCCTGATAGGTATCGTGCGCGATGATGGAACTTGGCGGAAGGGCTTAACCGGATTTCTCGAGGAACTTTACTTATTGTGCAGAATCAATTCAGTAGTGAAGAGGAAAAACAGGATAACGCGATTTTTTTCGCCGAAACTAATGGAGATACGCCCTTTTTGCCCTGATGCTTTTTTGTAGAGAATTTCAAGAGCTACATAAAAGCATTAGGGCAAAAAGGACGTATCTCCACTAGTTCCTGAGATATTTGAGAAAAACTATTGGCAGCCAAAATCGACTTATCCTGTTTTACCTCTTCACGACTGAAATGAATCTTACGCGATGTTTTTCCATTTTTTTTTGAGAAAATTGCATTTTCTGAAGGATCCCCCCTCCCTCCCCTTAAGATAGAATTATCTTTGGAATTTCATTTTTTAATATCTGATAAGCATTGAAATTTCAACGAGTTACTTAAATTGTCAAATACGAATAAAAAATTGAATAATACATGTACTTGAATTTTCTATTACTCGAAAATTCAGCGCACAGGGCCTTTGATTTTTATGAATTTCCTGAAATTTCATTCATTTCTTAATTGAGATATCCGCTCGTACCTCGTTAACAATTTCTCAATGTTTTTAATGAAATTGCTGAAAATTTTGAAATCCATCAGCCTTATCAACGCTACAAAGGGAATTTGTCAAAGGGAAATTGATGAGGGTGTATCAACGATACTTCTCATTTTCCCGTTCATTCCCGTGATGCAAAATTATGTGACATGATTGAAGGATATTCAGTGAAGATTTTTTTTTGTTCTTTCCGTCAAGAAAGGGAGAGAGAAAAAAATACAAGGGAGAGGGGAAAAACCCGGATGAGTTTTGAGAAAGACAGAGGAAACAAATTACCGGTTGAACGAACAGCCTATTGTTGTTAGTCACGAACTTTTGCTGAAGTTGAGACTATATCGGTAGACGAAAGTTGGAAAGGAATGAAGACCTGATGGTACTAAAGCCAAGTAAATAGATACAGGATTGACGCTAATGGGGAGAGTGAATATTGTAAATTCAACGAGTGCATAATCAGGGATTCTTCAATAATGCAGTGAGGAAGTTAATGGATTTTCGAAATTCTTTTATAGTTTCATCGAAATGTCCAAGGAAATTTCCGCTGAAAAACACTATATAATTGATTTTGGAGAAATACTTCTCCAGTTGCCGAAACAATTCAATTAATGTTTCCGTTATTACGGTATTTCTACAGAACTTTCTACGAATTATGCGCGATTTTTTTTTTCAAAAAAAAAATTGCATTTTCCATTGATTTTGAAAATTCCATTGGATAGCCGGAGAAATTTGACCAGAAAAATGCTGTGAAAAAGTTGATTTTGGACGAATAATTACCGAGATAATTAATAAACATTTTTAACATTTAACGAATTTTATTAGACGTAATTTATATACATTTGCACTATTTACAATATTTACCCTAAAAAATCCCTAAAAAATCGAGATTTATCGCGAATCGATTTGCTCCACTCGCATATTGCTTCAGAGTTCACAAAACTTCATTCACCGTTTATTTTTGTTTAAGAGCGCAAATAACTGAAATTCAATAATTTGTTGAATTCACTGAATCGCTGAATTTCGCAACATAAATATTTGCTTAATGGAGTTAGTTTTTCGTTTAAAAGAAAAACATACATTTTTCCTGAAAAAGCTTTTTACTCGGTTATCACTGTATCTCTTTATCTTTCATTCACCCCGCAGCATTGCTGCTAGATCCACGTAATCCATCGTATCTATTTGATATGCTTGTGAGGTAAATATCAAAACCGCTGTAGTGTAACTCAGGTTACGTTGGTTTAACTCAGACTTTCCCTGAAATTTGAAGTCGTCAGCAATTTTCAATGTTAGTTTTAATTTACGAATGCTTGGGCTCTCCAGAGAGTCCAATAGTTAATCTATTTGAATTAACAAAATTCAGTAAATTCAACAACTTTTTCCATTAATTCAAAAAAATATTTTTCAAGTACCAATGGCACAAATATTTGATTGTTTTTACCACTATTTTTCTATTACATGAATAATTTCAGCATAAACGCAATTATTCTCTCATTCCACATTTATCAGCTACTAAATTCATTTCATCACAAAGTTTAGTAGCAAAAGTATATAAAAATTGTATGAACACATTTTTATCACCTATTTCGTTGAAATTATTTACATACTAGCAATCCGCCCATGTGAACTCTTAAAAATTTCCCTCCTCATTCTCGTTGCTGTGAAATGTTCCATAAATTTTAATATAAACTTTCAACAGAGTCTTTAAAGATTCTCCCCCATTCACTATCTCACAAAGATTCTTTGGCTCCAACTCCTTTATTTTGTCTCTGATTAATCCTCTTATACTTCTTTGCTCTTTCATTCGATTGCCTTAATAACCCAGGACGTTGAAGGGATTATTTCATTGTTTATTCATCAAAAGTTGCACTTCAAATAGATTCTTAATGAGTATTAAGAAAATTCTTCTTCAATCATTTTCAAAAACTTAATTAATTTCATCGAAATCAATTAAATCAATGAATAAAATTTCATAAAAAATCGTGTTATTAATTACTCTATATGCTCAAAGAATTTCAAAAAAATTTCATTATTTTTTACGGAAATATGATTTTTTTAATTAATTTCCTATTTAACTACATGTAATATTATTTATTGATTTTCTCCGTTGTGGCCGTAACGAGATTCTTGCCCATAGCAGCAAGTAGTTATACCTTTTCCACTCTAAGGCGACGATATGGTTGATATTATCAGTGAATGTTTTTCCAGAATCGAAAAATAAAATAATTGAAAAACTTTTTTATCATTTCAAAATATCCCGCGAAATTTCCGTTGAATTCAATAAGTTAAACATCCTCAAATTAATCGCGCCAATATTCCCAAAAATCTCTTCGACAAACTTTCATGATAAATTATCCAACAAAACAAAACTTGTATTATAAAGCCATACTTGACGCTGTTAAATGAAAATTAATTGCCCGAAAATTAATAATTACGCACCTCCAAAATAACTTCACGAGATTTTCAACATTGTTTCGTACTAAAGCATAATTTCAAGTCGAAGACAACTCGAGTTAATAACTTGCTTCTCAAACTCAGTGATGCATCATACTGCTGATAGTGTATAGGGTGGTAAAATTAACCCCTTCTTCACTCTCTTTCGCTCTTTGCCCTACGATTCCATCTCTTTCTCCAACCGTAATCAGTCTGACAGAGATAGTCGTTGTTTTATCACTGGCGTTTCCAATCTCTGGTGCTTCAGCTTAACAAAGTTTTATTAGTCCGTTGAAAGATTAAAGCGGCTGCTACCTAGGCAGAATATTTTCAGTATTTCTCTTCTACATTCAAATTTTTCAAAGCCGACGCCCACGCAAAAAAAATCGGCATGACGAAGCTGTATATTTTTTAGTTGATGGATGGAAAATAAAAGGAGTATTCCAATCGTTTTTATCCTCTCGCACTTTATTCTCATTTTTTTTTTCACACGTTGGAGAAATCCTCGGAAAATCATTGCTGATAACTCTGGAAATTGTTTCAGGGTTATCGTATTGAGAGAAATATTTTTCTACCAATAATTTTTTGCAAAAAAAAGTATTAGACATTGATTTTAACGGCTGTATTGATTTTTTCCCCTTTTTCAGAATTTGTGTAATTAATTAAGATCTTATTTAATGTAAATCTGGGGATGAGGAGTTGGAGAACTCAAGGATTGAGTCTTCTCTTTATTGCTTGGGAGAGATATATTATTATTTCTACTTTACGAAAAAAAAAAAAAATTCATGACCGACGAAGCCATTGGGAGAAAAATCAATACGGTCGTTAAAATCAATTTCTACTATTTAGTGCGAGGCTAGTCCTGACGAATTGCATAAGTCCTGAAAATTTAATAGTGCATGGCGTGTGTTATGTTTGTGTGTTATTCACTATTTCCAAGGGAAATTTCTGCATCCTTCCACTGCCTCTGTCCCTCAACTTTTATGGGTCCGCGCGAACGTGATCCATCAAACTTCATATAACTGGCCACTCGAAACGTTACGAGACAAAAAGTGGAGAGTAAAAATTCTCTACGGGAATATCGACGATAATGTGCACGGTCAAAAGTTTTGTCAGGGTCGTATGATGACGGTAAAGAGGTTTTAAAAAAAGGGGAAAAACTTGTGGAAAAAAAAGTTGAAAGACTTCTAAGTATGTGGGTCAAGTGGCTCACATGAAGGGGTTATAGAGTGAATATCGTTATCCAAGCAGAATGAACTCCAGATTTTGTGATTTTAATGATCAAATTATGATTTCATTATTTCTCATTTCTTCATTCATTTTATTTTTTTTTCTCGAGGAGAAAAGACACTAGACTAAAATACGAAATTGTCCGGAGTAGAATTCGGAAAAATAATCGGTTGAAAAAGAACTATGAGCACATAGTGGCAGTGAAAAAAAAGGAAATATATAAATATATCTGGGAGCTTTTTTTCAGCCATTAATCCCTCGTCGCTAATTGGAATAATCCAGAGTGTAGTGGAACAGAGTGGGAAAGGTGATGAGGGTGTAGAGGGAGAGTAATAAAAAGAAAATTAAAAGAATGGCACGCGCGAATAATTCCATTTCTGTATGGTTGAATTCATTGGTGCGTGTCGAATCTGAAAAACTCAAGGGGCTTAATAATGTTTATTCTGAGTTTGAAGGATTTAGTTGGAAAATGAATGAAAATTCACGGAAATGTTTTGAATTAATTATTTTTTCGTAAATAAACGGATTTCAAGAAAATTAAAATTGGAGAATTTTATTTTTTTTTCGAATAGATGAACAATGAGTAATTGTTTCTGCTGATCAATTTCGTTTGACCGCAAGTGAGTCAAAAATTGCTATCAAAATGTCCTAAATTCAACGGCTATGAAATTTTCCGACAAATCGGTTTCATTCTATCATCATTTTTTTGCGAATATCTCTGACAATAATAGAGATACGTCCTTTTTTCCCTGTAGCTTTTTTGTAGCTCTTGAAATTTCCTACAAAAAAGCATTAGGGCAAAAAAAGCGTATCTCCATTAATTTCCAAGATATTCGCAGAAAACTGTTGACAAAATTGAATCAATTAGTCCGAAAACTTCATTTTCATTGAATTCAGACAGTTCTCTCTACAGTTTAGGGATTGCTTAACTGATTTTCCTATCAATCATTTCGATAGTAAATGAAAATCATGTTTCGAAAGCATTATTCCGAAAATATATTGGCAAACTATTACGAAAATTTATCAAAAGACCTTTTTTGTAACCAATAAAATTTTCTAGAAAAAGTTTTATAATCTGCAAAACATTTTTCAAATGATTTTCATTTCATCATTTCCTCGCTCCGAACACAAAAAGCTTTCCCGGCAAAAATCAATAGTGCGTTGTAGTCCTATAAAAAAATGTAACGCGCCTGTTTGCCCTACTCTACAATTTTTTTATCTCTCTATCAAGAAAAATGATAAAAAGAAATGTGCAATAAATTTGTACAGAATGTAGAATGAAACGGTGGTGAAACTTTTATGTCTGGGGAGAGAAAATTTTAACATTGCCACTGAATAATTTTCTTGAGTGCTTCCTCAATGGCATGATGACACATGGAGCAACTTCTATTTCAATCTTGCCTCCATCAAATCACCACTTCCGCTTCCTCCTACCACTTATCTCCCTAAAAATTCCCACGGTTTCATGTCAATCTTATTTTCCCCAACCGAGCTCATGTTTTCACTGAGTGAATGTTTAAATATCCGAGAGAGTCAGTTTAAAATATGACTTTTTTTGCCATCGCCATTTGCAAAATTATCATTGTAAAACGTAAATTAAATTAGAGAGCATCCAAATCAATTTAGCGTAGCTATTTCAACTGACAAAGTTGATTTCAAATAATTGCTCAAACTATTTCACAAAGCTTTGTCGAAAATTTTCCAAATAATACTCTGTTCGCTGTTCAATTAACGTTGAATTGACAATGGAAATTTCAAAATTAACCGTTCGAAAATTTAGGGAACGTCATCTTTCATTAACTTCTATTAGTATGGGAAACTCCACTGATTATTTTACACAGGTGTGCAATTTAGTTTTATTTGAAGTGAATCCCCAATTTCCATTCCGAAATAACCTAGAGAACGTGATGACTGGAGGATAAAAATTTCGAGAGAAAAACGATTGATTGCATTTGTTGCTCACTCTTTATTCGAGGGTTTGAGTGCAACTTTGATCCTAAAAACTGATTCAAATGATTGCAGTTGAAGGTAAATATTGACTAACTGGAGCGGGAAGCTCATATTGCGGCCCAATAGGTTCACAATCATTTTAAAAATGCCTATAAACTTGCACGTATGACTTACAATCACATTCAATCATTGAATAAGCAATTACGCACTCCGCTTCGCGAACGAGCGAAGATCAAGATATTGATCAGAAGAAAGGAAATAGCTGAATTGTTTAGCTCAACGTGTTTTTTTCTGTGCCGTCCAAGCAAAAGATGAATGTACAGTTTGAAAATTGTATTTTCGTCTAGGGTTCATGAAAATAAAAGAAAAAATTGAGTAATTACGGAGCTTCAATTAGAATATGAAAAGCAAAATTTTATTGCTATAAATAATTTCAACTATCATTTATCTAATAAATGAACTTTTAACTGTAAACCCGTTTGAAAGTTTTATTATGGTTTCATTCTGCACTTATCTGCAGATATGAAAAAAATGATCAAATTCTTTGTAGATTTTCCATTTACTTTGCAATTTTTTTTAACGTGCCCTGAGATTGCATGTTAAATCTGCAAATTTTTTATTATAATAATAGTCATTAACGTTGAATTTTCATCAATTTCCACACTAAAAAAATACTTCCACACTCAAAAAATCATAATCCCAGAAATGAACCCAAGTACAACCATCTCAATATCAGTAAATCATGCGTTAAGTTCAGAACAATTCATCCACAATTCGTATACAGATGGTAAAATCGACATTTGTGGAGAGCAGAAGTCATTCTTTCACAAAACTCACAAAATCGTTTGTCAACTCTGTTGTTTCTGTGCCCGGCACGTACCACATACCGAGGTATCGATAACTCAACCCATACCACCCCCTCCTTCTCCTTCTCCACAAAACGCAATTCCCGAATGTCCTCAGTTCTAGTGCTCTCAGTCACAGTCAAACTCCTGTACATATTTATTTTCCCCAATATTTTTCACGTTTCGATACACAAAACCGTGACATTTGATTCTGGAGGATAAAAGAAAAAACAACATACTTTACATCAAAAGATATTCAGCACAATGTTTTTCAAGGACTCTGAATCCAGAGTACACTGTTAGAAAAAAATTCAAATCTCATGGACAATCTGATAATAATTTTCTTGAGCGGGATATGCAAGTTGTTTTGATGGTAGGATGGTCAGAAATTTCAAGTTTTAGGTCAAATTCAACGGAATTCATGAGAGTCTCAAGTAGGAATTGACCGGAAATTTTACCGCAAAAAAAAAAATTACCGCTTGAAAATTTAACTGAATATGAATACTGAGAAGCAAAATTAACAGAATTTAATTTTTCTCGCAATTGTTTATGATTAACAGAATTTGCACGGAATGATTGGACTGAAATTCACAACTTTCATTAATGTTCTGGTGGAATTATTCGAAAATCAACGAAAATCTTGATCTTTCAATAACGAGATTCCCTGAAATTTTGGTAGGAATGTGGCATTTCCAAAATTTTCAGCAATTGACCCGGAAAATTTAGACAAATTCTTTTTAAAGTCTAGCACATCGAGAAAAAGCATTTTAGACATTAGATTGTTCTTCGGGAAAAATCCCCGAAGGTACGAGAATGTTATGCTGGGGACGCCCCCAAAACTCATTCAAAGGTCATTGTACAAACGAGGTCATTTGAAGAGAGAGGAGGAACGATAGTCGTTGTGCAAGGTCGTTATTGGGTCAATTCTCGCGGGTAGCGTCCATTAGGTAGAGCTTACACGCGCATTTCCCCCGAATCCGAGAATCAACGCTCTTACGTGTTACGCCCAACTGTCCTAATCTAATTTAAAGATCAGGTAGACAGTACTTTCGCCAGCAATAAACGTTCATCTTCATTTACCTGCCAACGAGAAAGAGGTAAATTCATTTAACTTAAGTAATGAGGATTAATTCGGTGGAGAAACATTTTAATGTTTATCAATGGACAGTTATTGTGACCCTATTAAATATTTGCCTCGATTCCGCTAGAGTTAATGGAGGGCCTTTATTTTACATCTAGAAGATCTAAAGATCGAGTTCAGGATTTTCAATTTTTTGTAACGCTGGAATGGACCTGTAATTGATGAATTTGTCGTTTTAATTCTCATTCTTATTTGATTGTTAAAATGACAAGTGGCAAAAAGGAAGGGCGTATCGAGGGTTTGCTAGCAACCTCGTAACTCGATTCTTGACGATCCTGAGTTTTAACCGGAAAAAATCAATAAATATTGTAGATGAAATATTTTTCATCACAAAGTTGTAAATGTTTTTCAAAAGCTTCATTACTTTTTGGATTAAAAATGAAATTAATGAAAAAAGTCTAAAATTTAGTATCAAATTGATGATGGCCCTGTGTAACGAACCCAGAAGCAATTGTGACTGCAAATCAGCTGATCTAACTGATTAAATGGGGAAACTTGGAATATTTAAATTTCTTCAAATCTCAACAATAATAAAACGAATTTACCGTTTTATTTTGTTAATTTTTTTTATTTTCTGTTACAACAGGGGCGGTAGGTGGCGAGGGTGGTGACGATGACGATAAGGAGAAGGAGGAAGAGGCAGAGAGGGAGAGACAGGAGGCCATCAAAGAGGCCGAGGACAGAAGGAAGGAGAAACACCGTAAGATGGAGGAGGAACGAGAAAAGATGCGACAGGAGATCAGAGATAAGGTAAGAATTTTATGACCACTTTATTTTTGTATTCAATTTACATTAAAAAGAAACATCGCCATTTCTGAGAATTTCGAGGTTCGTGCAAATTTCGGAATTCAAAATAGTTATTGAATTTTTTTGATTCTTCCATTTCTAAAATTTTAATGAAAATTCGTAATTCTAATTTATAAAAATACGTTTCGCTGATAATTTGATAATTAATTAGTATTCAATCAAAAAAATAATATTATAATATTCCTCATTAACATTATTATTAGTATCACAATATGTTCACTCATCATTTATCTATCCTTATGCTAATTATTCACATGTATATTCACATTTCTCTCTCTCCCCTTTTCAATACTTTGAATGCCATTTAATAAATATAAGTATAAATATTTTGCTAATTCACATTTTTGTTATTTGCCATTATCGCTATTATCATTCTTCCTCACTCAACAATTACTACCGAAAGAGTGGCTACCAAAATGTCTTAAATTCAGGCACTTCTTCTTATAGTGTTCATTCGAACCTCCATAACGAAACCTGTAACAGTTTTCCAATTTTCAGATGGTTTCGTTTATAATATTCGATTTTTTTGAAGAACAAAAGTTTCAGCAACTTTGGAATGTTATAACAATTGGTGTCTGATCCTCAATGTTCGAAATTAATAACTATACGCAAAACATTCGTTCAAAAATTCAATAAACAAAACGGGTCCCATCACCCCTTAACACACGAAATCATGAAAATTTCATCCTTAACAAAACGCTCCAAAGAAAGCACTCCTTATTATTATCAAAGAAACTCAATTCTCTTTTATTCTACTCTCCTTTTCTCTTACGAGTTTTATCACGATCGACAATAACACTGGCGTCCTTAATTCTTGCCTTTGAAAATGCCGCAATTACGAGCGCGCCCTCTCCCCTGAGTTCGTTTGTAGTTAGTGACCTCTGCGAGCGAGGCTTTATTTCACTCCAGCACGCCACAGCAAAAGACTTATTCCCTTCTCCCTCTTAAATAAAAGAAATAACGTGGAAAAAAAACATCTTGATTATGATCGAAATGTATACATCAAAATGCTTATCTTGACATTTTCTGCAATTTTTCCTCAATTGCATTCATTTATTCGTGTCTTTGTTCTGACCGAGGTCGATCCCCATTGTTCATAAATCACGAATGTGTAAATAAAAGTAACGTGTTGAAATAATTGAATTAATGCTTCGTTCGTTGCACGATGAGCGTGACGCCGCTGCGTTACATCGGCGCTGTTGTCAGATCTGCCGTTCTACGGCGTAGTTTGTTGTACACGAAACACAATCACGAGGACAACTCGACAACATCGCCAGAAACATCGAGTGCATCGTTAAAGTCTTATTTCCAACAGTTTCAATTTTTTTTTTTTTTTTTTTTTTGAATTAATCGACTGGAACTCTGCAAAAAGTACACTAAGGAAAACCTATCAATTTATCGTTCAAAAAAATACAAAAATAGCTACCTATTTTTTTGCGACTAGCCGTTATTTCCTGGACTCAAGTATTTTCTTATTCTTTTCAAACAAGAAAAAAAAAAATTCTTTCATCAAATAAAAAAACTCCCAAGTATGAATTTTTTTTCTACACAATATTGATTTTTGGTTGAGATAAACTCAACAACTGGTTTGGAGCCTGGCCTCATCCTTCTTCAAATTCTATTTATTGGCCTCTAAAAGAATCAGTTTGTAAGCAATATTAATTCAGCAAGATGCTTTATAATTGTACTTTATTTTCATGAATGGCAACTACTAAATTATCAATTCTGACTCCCGAGTGTTATTTGGATCACTGAAGTACTCCGCAAGTCTCCTTTGTTTGTTTCAATTCCCAATAGGTCTAACGATTCTATACTGGATCATGTTAGTTTTTAATAGGTTTGAAAATTTGACTCGGGTAGTTTTTCTCTCAGTGTATTAAACTACCGTATGGACCGGATTTTCAAACTTCAATTAATCGTTGAACGAAAAAAATAAAAAGAGAGAGAAACAAGATCTCCAGCAATTTGGTGGCTACAAAAGCTTTTGAGATGGCCCACCAGAGGGATCGTCGTGGTATTTCTCTGTTAGTTCCGCTTCAGTGCAAATTCCAACGGGTTTTCCTCACTGTCTTTGACACATTCAAGTGGCAATACAATATATATATTACGCGATATATCTATATACACCCATACAATTTCGCTTCACAGAGAAAATCGAGTTTCATCACTCTCTCCTTCTCTCTCAGTTCCGTCATTCCTCTGCGTTTCCGCGTCCCAATGAAATATCGATGCACAATTCCATGCAATGTTACAATAATTTTTTTTCCTCTATCATTTTTTTTTCACTTGAAAAATATCACGAAATTTTATTTTAAGAAACACTCACTTTAGATAGACTCTTGAACAATATGACCCTGAATTGTAGACTATGAAATTCAACGCGATCGATATTCCACGAGTGAGGAAGAGAATGAAGAGTGCTAGAGAAAAATAATGGAGGTGGGGACAAAAAACTGTCGTGCTTTATGAAGAAAACTAGAACGCGTTTGGATTGCATATTGCATGTAAATATTGCTGAGTTTTTTTTTGTCCCCGAAGCCGCTGGCAGAATTCTTGGGGAGATACAACGGGCGCGTTATGTGATATCCAAGGTATACAGCAATAAAGTCGGGAATACAAAGAGAATACGTTAACCCAGGGGCCTCTTTTTTATTTACCTTCTTTTTCTCCACTTCACTTTTCTTTGTTATTCTTTTTTCGCGTATCACAATGATGAAAATATTATTTAAAATAATCTTTGAATACACGAAGCAATTAATTGAAGTAGACGAGTGTATTCAATGAAATTGCAGTTTAAAATTTTTCCTCGGGGATAAAACAATTCACAATGAAGAAAATGAAAGAATTAAAAATTGACAATTTCAAAGGCTTTTGAAACGAAGTATGACGTAAGTGAAAATTTCGCATTACTGTTGTGAGATCATCGCCGTACCTTCCTCACGGTAACAAATTTTTTTAAGTAAAACTATAAAGTTTTATCACACCGTTCCTGTTGAGTTGACAATGAGGAGATTGAGATATCAATGAAGGTGAAGCATGTGGAGAAATAATCATGATTAATGGGATTTCATAAAACTCACCAAATCCATCTTCCAAACCGCATTTGGACCACACTTTTCGGCACTCAATACTCGTTGGCTCATTGTTCGCCATGCTGGAACAGTGTTTACATTGTTAACGTCAACACTCACTGGTAGTCGATGTCCACCACTCAAGGCTAAGAGCGTTGTTTCTTTATTTTTTAATTTAAGAGCGTTGTTTTGTTATACAAGACTACAAAGTGTCATCATAGATAAATTCCCATCTGATGAACTTACGCACTTCTGGTTTTTTACCGCGCCTTGTATTCACCAATACTGTGTCCTCAAAATTTTGAGGTGATAGCTCAAAATTTGGCTAAGTTATGGCATAGGTGTGTCAATCTAAATAATTCCCGGAAATTTATATCTAAATATATAAAGTTCCATTGCATGAGCTTGCTACGCTCGATGGTTCACCGTTTAGAATGCAGATTCGATGATAAAACAAGTTGTCACAAACAGAATGAGATAGTAAGTGGAAACAAATTTAGTTAGGAACATCTCGTATTTCTAGTGTTTTCATGCATGAAATAACGCAACAGTTTGAACAAAACGTGAATCGTCCGGTTTTTGTAGCGAAATAATAATCGCCAGTCCATTCCAAGAAAAAAAATTAAACTGCCAATGAAAATATTAAATCCTTGGATATATCCTGGCTATGTTAACTCTATTGGAAATCCCCGTGGGCTCATACCTCTCTACTCTGCATCCTCATACTCCCCTTGCCTCTGAATGCACTCGTATATCGATGGATTTAGTGTGTACATGTATTTACGTATCTATGTGTATATATATTGACTAAAATCGAATGAATTCGCGCACAAATTGGAATCCCGGCAGAATGCCGGCAGCGATAACACCACACGAAAACCGCCCTTTACCTACTTTATACGCAAAGGGGTGGAGAGGCTGAGGGCAAAGAGAGAGAGTGAGGGGATAAGATAAACATGCGTGCTTCTAGCTGAATCGTAAATCCGGAAATTCCAAATTGTGTGCACGCTTTCAACGTCGCTGTCGAAAGCCCACAAATAACATGCAACCAAACGCAAGTCTCTCATGGTAATTTCGAAATTGGAGTTCAATGATTTTAACAATGGCAGTGATTTTCATGTTAACATCGTTCGTAGAACAATAAGATAATGGTTAATTCAAATGTGAAAATTAAATTTATCATTGTTAATTGAGGAGCTTCGGTATGTTTCGGAGTTTATTGAGATTGATTTGAAATTTATAACGGAGATTTTTAATGATATTGTGAAGAATGCGTCGTTAATTGCTTAATAAAACATTGTTTATTAGCGAAATAAAGGTGATGGGCGAGAAGAAGTTATCGCGACCGCGATCTATTGTGTCTTGGAAATTCTAATTTTCGTGGCATCTCAAGTATTCCTTTTGAATCTGACAGTACTGATTTTACCTTGAAAATCATATTCTCCTCTGAATTTTTACGGAGATTTCTTATCGCAAAGCTATCGATTTAGTAGCGAAATGGTTAAGCGGTTTGAGCCGATTTGAATTTAGAAGTTTTCATCGGATATCCTCGGAATAGAACGATTCACGTGAGAATCTTATTTATAAAGGAAAACGAGGTCTCCAAAAATGGCAGTCACAAGAATTTTTCTACCTTCCTTCTCAAGATATTTCCCGGAGAATTCAAATTGAAATTGAGTTAAACCGCTTTACTTCGCTACAGAATGAAAGCTGCTGGAACTGACTGGTGGGGATTAAACGCTTCGTATTCTCCATGAATTCCGAATTTACACGACGATTGGGAAATTCGTGGTTGAATTAAAAAATATCGAATGAAAGAATATCGATTCTAACTGATAATTTCTTGTGCAAAAAATTCTCGGACAAAATTTCGCATGAACAAAATTTCTAATACAAAAAGCTTAATACTGAAATTTTTACCATGGGAAATGTTGGCCGATTTTTTTTCTGAGAAATTTTTTCCGAGAAAAAAAAGTTGTGCACCAAAAAAATCGTTGATTCACCATGTAATTGGCGAGAAATGTTAATTGGAAGGTAATCACGTCGTACTCTCTATCCACTCGTCAATTAATATCACCATAGTAGAATCAAAGGGACTTAAGTTTTGAAATGTATAATTCTCACATTCTCCTATCTATTAAATAAATGTCCTACATCATCTTTTTTTCACGTATATGAGCCTCCCATATATTTTCTCCACGAGTGTAGTTCCTCTGATGTCCAATCGAGAATTTATTCTTCAATAAATAATCAGTGTAATTAAAATTCTAATTCTCAAGAGGAAAGTAATCCAAAAAAACCTAACCACAACTGAAATATTTATAGAAAAAAATACGTATGACCCGTAACCAAACGGAATTGTTGATGACGGCAAGTTGAGCACGACAAAGCGTTTTTTTTTCGTTCATCTACATTCTATCCCACTCTCAACCTCCTTGTTCTTCCTTTTCCTTTATTTTCCAACATTTTCCTTCAATTTTTTTTCGTCCTCACTCTACCTGTCCCTTTGAATTCTCCGCCTCATTTTCACTATACATCGTTTGTATATATGTGTGTGTGTGTGCCAGTAGCAGGCAAACGAGAATCTCTCTCTTCACTCTGGCGTCGAGTAGCTTGTCACGTTTTTCGCGGCACGCGAAGCGATTACGGACCAATTGCCCGTTATTATCCGTCGTTGCATGAATTGACGGTACTCTATTCCGTTCTCTCCATGCATTTTATCTGAATTTTTAAAATATTTTTTCCATGTATATTAAAGTGCGGTTGGTATTCGCATTTATTTTTAGCATCATCGAAGAAAATACCTTCCTGAATGTATTTAAAATCAGCCCTCATTCATCAATAAATTCCGATAAAAACTGTGGGAAAAGAAATTTCTTTTTTTCTTTTTATCCAAACAATTTCATTTTATTTTTCATTGCAATCGAATGTTGGATTCAAAGCAAATAACTACACTCCAATAAATAAATGATAGACGCATGTGGTTTCCGAATTTTTGGATGAAAGAGCACACACGGCTCTCGAATTTTTTCCAATTTCAACCATTCGTTTTTACAATGTAATATTTTCCTTGTTTTTTCCAATTGAAAAATTGTTCTTTCCCTTTTTTCCGTCCATTGTCACACTGCAATATGAACTGGCATTGAGTACTGTGTAAGACACACCATAGCGTGATGACGTAACCCAAATATATTCAGTAAATGAATTTAATTTTTTTTCTATTTATGCGTTTTAAACAATACAGTTTATGCCGCTGGTTGCATTTTGTATGCATCTATATAATAAAGGTAAGAAGAAAGAAAATATACATATATCCATATAAACATAGGGGAAGGTGGGGTAAAATGGATGTTACTAAATTATTCTACAGAACCGTAATTTTTAATCCAAAGAATTCCTCAGAAGTATCTTTCGCATCTGAGAGGCTTGAGAATTCTTTTTTAAAAAATGTCATCAAAAAGCTTAGAAAATTTCCGGTGGAAAGGAAGCGTTGCAAATAATTTTCAGATTTTTTTCATTGAAAATTCAACCGTTGTCAAAAATCCAAACTTTCCCATTCTTCGAAATTTTCAGTTCTTTAGAATTGAAAAAATCGAAAATTACCATCGAAATGAATCATTCCCCGCGATTTCCTGGGATATTCAAAAAATAATCAGCTCAAAATTTTCAAAATTATTTCTCCATAAGTCAAAACGTAAATCGACATATTACCGATAAAAATAAATATTTCTTTTCGCCTCAGTTTTCCAAGTGGATAATACGCGCGATATTCTTCCCACTCATGAGCATTCGCTGTTTCCAATCCAAATATCATATTAAATACATAAATACCATTGTTGAAATCATTCATTATTAAATGTCAAAGCAACAAATCCACCAGGTCACTCTCAACATTTAATTAATAACAATCTCGTTGAAAATTTTCAATACCTCACTCGTCCATTCGTCCCTTTCAAATCGAATTCCATCCCTCGAATAACAACACAAGCAAAGAGAATTTAATTAAATGAAACACTGGAAAAAACCGAATCTATTCACACAATTTGTTGCAATGAATTCACAGAATTCTCTTCAAATTGAAATCCGAGATTTTTCATTCGCGTTGTAAAAAATGAGGGAAACGAAAGGCAATGTAAAATGAAATGAAAATCATGACGTAGAATCCAGATGAATCCTGGTGTTAATTAATACGCGGCGCGAATTGAATTGTTTGGAGATTCTGTAATTAGTTGGCTTCTAGTATTTGTAGGACCACCACATCATACATGATGAGCGACATCCAAAAGCATCTTTTTTAAGGATATTCCGGAATCCACGAACATGGCAAGCGCCCAACAAAAGAAACTATGTGAAACCATAATGTATAGTTTAGTATAGTATTTACTTCCAGCCTTGTACATAAATTTCTTTTTTGTACATTTTACGTTTTATATTTTATATTTTATTTCCATGTTGATGCGTTTTTCACGTTGCAATGAACTTATGTAGAGAGGGAACAACTATCGCTAATTTGTTACAGAAAAATACAAAAGCTATGCTGGTGGTAATAAAATCTTGAAAGTAATCATCACAGTAGGTCCCCCAATGTCTGCGGCTCTCATTCTTTTTTCTCATTTTCATGTTAAGTTCTTTCGAATTAGTCTGAAGCTATAATGTTCGAACGTTAAATTTACCGGCAATAATATCAGTTAGAGTGAAGAAAAGTCGATAAAATTGTTATTATGTGAGAGTAAATTTATATGAAATACAAAAAAAATAAAAAGTTCCCTATGGCCCCGAGCAATTGGATGGCTCTCTATAGATAAAAATGTGGAAATAACGGACAAACTCTGCAATGCACGATGGTCGTGATGAAGTGAAATTTCATAGCCCGAATAGAGAAAAACGATATTATATTCATAGTGTAGCCAATCGGATGGAAAAAAATGCGGGAAAATCCACAAGAGAAATAGCGAAAAAAAATGAATGAAATGAGGAGAGAAAGTTTTGTAACGTGAATGAGCAATGAGTGGTTTTTATCGACATTTATTCTGTCGATTTTCCTTCGTTTCCTTTAATAATGTAATGTGGTAATGAGAAACATATCGAGGGTCTAAAAGCAGAAGGTCGTATGTGAACCGTTCTTTCTCTTCATTTTTCTTTAATTCTCTATAATAATGAATGTTCATATATTTCCAGGAACTTTGATACTTATTACAACAATAAGAACGTATTTAATAATAAATCAAATCTGTGAGATTTTTTCTGAACAGAAATTATTAAGGCACAATGAAAGAGATTACATCCATTCACAACACAATTTCGATTTTTTCTTGACCAATTTCTTTTCATCGTTCAACTACGATTCTTCATCCGGTAAAAATTAATGTTTCAATGCACACCAGCACAATGCACACCCGCGTCATTTCCCATGGATTCTCCAACAGCGGTTTTGTCCATTAAAAATTTACGAATGACATTAATTATCTTGATGACACATTAAATTTAGTTCGCCGAGGGGGGAAAAAATAATGTAACGCTGATCAAATGACATTTATTAAATTTACCGTGCAATTGTGTAGTTACAATGTTGCAGAATAATTTTCAACGCTCGATAACTAGAATGCGTTGCTAACAATACTTGTTAACCATTATACAGTATGCCGGAAATGTGCATCGTAAAATGCCTCGTCAGTGTCGCTTGCCACTACCGTAAATGAAGTAAAATGGACTACATTCTATTCTAGAATCTCATTGACTCTTACCATACGCTATTACGTGGCAACTTCATTTTACGTTGTAAAGAGCTATCATTGTGAATGACATTTAACATTGGAAATATAATTACTTTTTTTTCTCATTCAAAATCGTCTGTTTTTAATTTACACTGTAATTACTTGGAGATGAGTTTTTCTTTGATATCTCGGTCACTATGGGAAATAGTATTTTTAATTGTCATCTGGTTTTATCGGGGAATATCAGAGAGGGAAGAGACTCATATGAAACTCTTAAATAAAACAGAAAAAAATGAGATTTTTCAATTTTTTTTCAAAGCAATTGCCGCTAAGTCGGGAAAATATTTGTATTTGTGAGAAAACGAACATATCGTTGCCTTAGATTCAAAAAGACGTAAGTGCCATTTTTTGAAAATCTACAAAAATTGAATCTACACTCATTTTTTCATGAGATAGTCACTTACGCCCTTTCGATTCTACGGCCACGATATCTATTTCCATTTTATTAATATTTCTTC
>JABSMS010071031.1:0-19866 GCA_018902275.1 Aleiodes sp. PSUC_FEM 10030003
GCGAATAGCGGCAATACATCCTTAAAAACTTCCGTTGGTTTTCCCTCAAGAAAACCAACAATGATCGGAAACGATTCAACCAACGTCAGATGATCACGTCATTGATGTGACGTCAGTTTTGAATTCTGTTAAATTTTGAATAGTTAGTCGTTTCCAATGAATTCTCAGAGTCCAGTAGAATTATGAATAGCCCAAGCGAATTAGAATTCCAAATCGCAAAAAGTCGTAACAGCAATTTGCGTTCGCGAATCTTCTGAGGAGGTCTGAATACAGATTTTCGTGGCGCTAACCGCTCTGCTTCATTCGCCATTTGAAATTTCAAGGTGAGTTTTTATCTTTTGAATAACTCGCTTATTTTCAACTTTACAAAATCATTATAGAGACCAAAGTTGTTTGAAATTGAATTCCCCACAACTTTAATCGAAAGTTTTCAGCGTACATTGAAAAAAGGGCGGCGGGGGGAGTTGTTTGTAATTGAACATCTATCTATATAGATGTAAACTAACTGTAATTTACACAATGGGTAAATTTCGTGAAGCGACAATCGGTTACTTCATTTCTTATGAAAACTGTCAGTAATTCATGTTCGGTCAGTTACGTGTAACTTACTGGTAAATTTACAGGTCAGTTTTCGCATTTACATCACTATCCTGAATATGTCAAAATAAATTGAAATTTTTGGAATTTAACATGAGCTCCTATGGAAAAATCACACTTTTGCCGTCAAAATGGTACCAAACCCATAAATTTTTTGAAACTGTTTTGTTAGACTATCATATTTATATGGTTTAAAAATGAAAATTTTCTACAATTTCTTTCTCGTTTGTCGTCATGAACAGAATCTTCAATCTTTCTCTTTCCTTAAATAATAATTTAGGGAGCATTGATTGGAATGAACTCTGAATATTCTCGAATTCAGAAATTATTGTCACTTCTAAATGAGTGAAAAAATCTCTGAACAAAGTTCATGAATTCTCATCTTTATAATAATAGTTACAAATATTCTTTAAAGGAAGAAAAATCGTTGCAAATACTTCCTTTTTATTACTACGAATGATATTCAAGAATTCATACAAAGTTCACATAAGCGAATTCAGATAATGCTCAATTATTTTTTCATTCGATATTGAAAGGAAGACGGTAATGTCTGTACAAGAATTATATTTTCACTGTGCATTTTTTTATTACATACTTCTATGTATGGAATATCAGAAGAGGGAATACTCAATTTTAGCATAGAAAAGAATTCAATAATTTTGATTAGTTTGATGAAAATTAATTTATGTTTATTTAGAAATAAAGTATAAAGAAATAAGTTGTTATCACGTTAAGAGTAGAGTGAACTAAGGAACAAATTCAGGATTTTTCCTCAGAATAACAAAGCCCTCCATGATTGGTGTCAGTGGTATATATTCTTCAGTAGCAAGTTCAGCACGTTCACCATAAGCAAGGAGAACTGGTGTTGTGTGTGTCTGAAAGCCAGTAATTGTCTTAGGTTTACCAGCTTGACCAACAACATCGACTGCAATTCCCACTCTAACTGGTACTGGAAGTGGATTCAATTCCTCATCAAATGTAACGAGCATTCTCGGCTGCATTGCAGCGGCTAATGTGTATAAAAGATAATGGGATCTTCCCAAAATAATATTTTTAACATCCAAAAAGCCAATGAGAGTGGCAAGTAGTCCAGCAAGTGCAACTGGGCTCAGTAACTGTCTATCACTGTGATAAGGCGACAGAGTGAGAGTTCCTTTACCCAAATGTGTCAGCCCCTGTGCAATTCTCACCATGAATAGATTATTCGGATCTTTCGCATGAAATTGCGCCAATTGGCGAAGCATAGCGGCCAATCTGGCATTATTAGTTCCTGCACCGACTAAACCCATTGCAAAAATTGCATTGTGCGCAACTTCAGGATCACTATCGTGTGAAAATTTCGATAAAGTATCGATAATATTGGGTTTGGGATTAGATACAGATATCAATCCAAGTGCAAGCGGAACAGAACGTCTGATTACAGGCTCACAGTATCTCAGTAAATGTCCGAAAGTTCTGTATGCCATTTCTGCCCCAATCTCTTCACCCATTGCGATAAGAGCAATACCAAGAACAGCAATGGCCTGCTTAGAGCTCAAATCTTTCTCTTTGCCTTTATCTTTATCAGACTCTTTATCCTTTCCATCCTTCTTTTCCTTTTCTTTTTCCTTCTCCTTCTCCTTGTCTTTATCATCTTTCTTTTCCTTACTATCTTTCTGATTGCGATCAGATTTATCATCTTTCTCAGTTGATGCTTCGTAGTGTTCCGAGCATATGTGTAAGAGATGTTGAATTTTTAGGACATTTCCGGTGCCAGCATATGCGCAAACTTCAACTAAAGTCGTCGACATGGATCTGAATGGCTCGGGAACGACTTCTAGTGCTGCAATAATGGCCTCAGCAGCCTCTTGTTTTCCCAAAAAGCAGAGAGCGAGACCGAGGGGCAAAAATCTAGCATATGTATCTCTGAGGTCACTCTCTGATTTCTCCATGAGGCAGTGCATGATTGTTGTTGTGACGAATTCATTGCACGATCCAACTGCTACCATTCCCAGTGCTAGACCTGCTACACCAATTACTTCCCAGTTGGATTTTGGATCAGTCAAGACTGGTGCCAAAAGAGTGAGTACTGCTTCGCGATTTGATCCTGCATAAGCTAAGCCCAAACCAACGATTGCTCCAATTCTCATTGTGTTACTGTTGTGGAGAACATAGTCTGACAAAAGTGCAAGGGCTGGGTCACATTCATTTCTCACACCACAATTGACAATTCCACATGCCAATAGGGCACCAGACTTTATGTAATCCTCAGAGGAATACAGATACTTGTCAATTGGTGTCAATCCTCCATCGACATCCCACAACAATACTAAACCCAATGATGCAGTTGCGCTTAGCATTCCATGTTCCTTATTCTTGTAAAGCCATTTGTTACCATCTTCAATCAGCAATTTATCGTGGCCAAATGCTGCATTGACGAAACCATTTACGAAAGATGCTGCTAAATTCTGACGTGCTGAGTCCACTTGTCCTCCACCAAAAGGTGGACGTGAATTCTCCAAGTGTGATTTGTAGACGTCCTCTGGGGTCTTTGGCTCCATTATGTCGAGTTCTCTTGCCAAATTAAGGAAGTGATTGTTCAAGTGAGAGTTTGACATTATTTCAACCAGATCATCGTACTCAACGGTCGATTCTGGGAGCTCTAGAAAAATCTGTTGACGACCCAGCATGAAGGCCAGTTGTTTTTGGATTGACCTAAAGAAGGAATAGATTATAATTTGTTGTTTTAATCAATAAGAATTCATTGGAGGGGGAAAATTATTTTGGGGATATTCAATTTTTTTACAAAAAGATACCATCGTGTCAATTTGTATGTTGGGATAGATCCCTTTTGCACTTGAATATGGAAGTGGAAATTACTGATTATCGTGGCATTACTTACAAATCTGTACAGCTGAGGAAAATATATCCCACAAGATTCAAATCATTGAGCTGCATAGCCAGCCTCAAAGCCTGTGGATACTGTCTGAACTTTCTGTACAATTTCCAAGCACCTCTCAATAGTGTACTATTTTCAGGATCAGCCACATAGGGTACACAACTAGTCAAATAGAGGCAAACTCTTTGATAAGCACTCTCATCAACATACTGCTCCAACAGATCCAATCTCTCAATTTCCATGAGTAAATCACATGCTTCAGTCTCTGCATTATGCTTCATATTATATGGAACAATTTCATGAACAAGTGTAATCAATTTTTCTGTATTAGTTTCAGCATCTTCTCCACCACTAACTTCATCCCATTCAGCTGCCAATTCACCAGAAAGATGTCTAACATACTCGTGACCCCATTCGCCCAATTCTGAAGTTGATCCAGTTAAACGGTATTTCAAACATTCTCTACCTTCACCCATTGTCATTGCAAGAACTGAGATAATATCTGAACACAGTTCTTTCGATTTTTTATCATCCAGTTTCTCATAAATATCTTTCATTGTATCATAATGTAGTTTCATGAATTTCAATGGTTTTGGAACACTAGTCATGGACGTTGTTGATTCACGAATTTTAGTTCTCAGTGAATCCAAGGCCGGATAGTGCTGGCGTTTATCTGAATCCTGGAGTCTCTCTACCAGTGTATCCAATTCTTCCTGAAGGATCTTATCCTCCTCTGACTATGGAAAAAAAATTGAGCATTCATTTTCCATTGTGTCCAGAATAAATTGAACAATTAAATTGAATAGTTATTAAAGAATAATTTTCATCAGTGTAATCCCTTTGTTTATTGTCTTCATCTCGACGTTATGGAAACAGAAATGATTTCATATATTTTTTCATTTATCTTATTATCGATGAATACAAAATTCAGCGAGTGACTTAACCCATAATTCAAACCTGGAAATTTCCAACTCACCATATCGTTTTTTTCATCCTCCTTATTTCCTTTAACATCTTTAGACGTCTTAGCTTCTGCTTTCGTGCTTTCCGGCATATTGATGATAGTTAATTCACGATAATCTTTGTTAATTAAAAGAAGATATATCAATGCAACGCTATGACAAAAAAGAATTCCGTCAAAGTGATGAGGTTAGGCTGAATCCGGAGTCTGCGAGTCACTGTGTAAGGTGTCGCCATCTGGTTTTGATAATAGTCTATCAAGCCTTATTATAAACCAATGAGAACCGAGGGCGATCGTTGGACACTATACGTGAGAGAATTCATTGCTATTGTGTGAGTGAAGAATAGTCCGAGGGGCGGGGGAGTGTTACACACTTGCAATGGTGTAGAGAAAGAGAAAATGAAAAAGAAATCGTAAAAAGATGTACATACTCACCACACACGTATATGCCATGCAGGAGAACCGACGTCTAGAGTGCTTCTGGGTGGGGGGGAGGGGGGCTTATCGGCTGAAGTGACTCTTTTGAGGACTGAATTCTCTCATTCCCCGCTGAATTTGTGGTAGTATTTTTAATGCGTGTGTATAGAGTACTTTGATTGGTTTCGTACGGAGTTGAGTGTGTAAAGCTCACAAGTTTCTTTATGGTTCTGCCTCGTAAGCTTCAGCGATTGATCGGTTTCTTTTTCCGATGTCAAAATAGATTTGAAAGAATGAATAATTACATTAGTCTTTAAAAGAAATTAAATGCGAAGAAAAAGTTAATGATAATATCAAGAAGAATGACGCGCCGTATTTATATAAAATGTATAGAACAGTGTCAACTTCATGTAACACACATAGGTGATCGTAGCTTCAAATTTTTAGCTTAGAAAAAGGAACAAAAAGAAAATCATTCTTCATCTAGATAAAAGGGAGGGAAAACAAAAGTATAAAATTCTTCTTTAAAAATGGAAAAATAAGTTCCAAAAACCTGAAGAGACTAGCGCATCCCTTGTGCCGGGGGTATTCGACTACACTGAGCGTCAAGAAGAGACGTACGGATAACACCAACTTGGATAAAGACATTGAGGTACGTGAATTAATTGACGACTGTAAAACTGGAATTACTGAGAAAGAAGACAATATGGCATCGCATGGACAAAGTACTGGTGACAGTGGGTCGATTGCCGGTGGTAGTACATTGCCATCAACCTCATCGCCAACACCATTGTTGGTTTCATCTTCAGTGATAACTGGTGGTGATTTTAGACTGGCACAGGGACAAAATCAAACGCAAATGTCACAACAAAAGTCGAATAATTTTGAGCCACTTGATAAAAGCTCCTCTAATACATTGAAGGTTGTTATTATTATCATATTAATTGTTGTTTTTCATTGTTTTCTTGTTTTTTTATTTCAAATTCTTTTTTTTTGTTCCCACTGCTGAGTTCTTACCCATTTGATGAATTGAAAATTCTGGTTTCATTACAGCGAAATCCGAAAATGGAACTGAGTAAAACTGATCTCTTGAAATTACTTGGGTATCTTGAGGGAGAATTGCAGGCTCGAGATATAGTAATTGCTGCTCTTAAGGTAATTAAATGTTCAGCTCAATTTCATACTTCAGTAAAATGAAAAGATGAGTAGAAATTACCTGCAATAAGATTTCCAGTAAAAGAGGTAGTGTTAACAGAAGCTTATTATTGGCCCAAATTGTTTCGGAATTGAAATGAAGACAATATGTCAATGTTTCTTTTATTACTATTTGAATAATTAAAGATAACTCAATCAGATATTATTTTTATTTAAAGTCAGAAAAAATGAAACATCTGCTGAATTCACGATATCGAAGTGGCACAACAGATCCTCATTCCGCTTTAGCACGTGATGTTGCAATTGTCGGTGGTGTTATTAGAAATGATAGCAATCAGGCTGAGCATGATATTCCGAATTTTACTGGGATAATTTTAAAACAAAAAGTATCGCAGGTTAGAATGAGGAAGGTATTGGAAGAAGCTGAAATTCGACACAGAGCGGTAAGTTACTTAAAGCAACTGAAGGAAATAAATTCTCGTTGATTCCATAATTTGATAATTTCATAATTATTTCCATCACATGCTCCTGATGACAATTAAAGTTTTATCATTAAATCCTATTTTTTATCTTCAATATTATTGTTTTCATTATGTAATTGATGTTTTGAATGTCAAATGAAAGGTGATAAAAGAATTGGAGGAAGAAAAACGCAAGCATGAGCATGATACAGCCCAAGGTGATGATATAACCTATGGGCTCGAAAAAGAACGTACGAGATTGAAAAAAGAATTGGAATTAGAGAGGCAGGAGAAAAAACGTCTTGAAATGGAATTGAAGAAGGAAAGTTTAGCACTAGAGATGGAAAAAAGTAGACAGAAACAAATTGTACTGCTACTTCTAGCAGAACGTAAAAAAATAATTATGAAATACATAGAAGAACGTAAACGTTCTGAGGATTTGGCTCAAATATTGAGTGAGGAAAAAGTTAGAATAGATTCAATGGCAGAGGGCTTAGAAGAGGAGAGTAAGAAATCACTTCAGATGGAGGCAGAGTTGGAAAAACAATTGGCACAATTTGATATGGAAAGACAGCAGTACCGTCAAGCACTTACGAAAGAGGAGAAAAAATCAAAGGAATTTGAGACAGAGCTGGAGAAAATGAAAGTTGAATTAGAATCATGGAGAAGCGGTGCTGCGATACGTGGAGGTGTTAGGGCTCCCTTGGGTGCAACTCCACCACCACCTCCAGCTAAACCAGCAAATTTAACAGCTATGCCGACACTGAGAACAGCTGGAGTGGCAACACAAGCACGTTAGTATCAGCGGTTTTTTTGTTACGGATAAATTTGGTGAATGTTTGTAGATGATCAAATTATTCAGGCGAAAGTATCTTTCTCCTTTTCGGAAAATAAATTACACTACTAGCAAACAATGAAATTATTCAGGGAGGAAAATGGAATTTTACAGTAGCGCAAATAGAATTCTTTGACAATCCAATCAATTATTTTGAGAGATGGAAATTCACAGAAGACATTGAATTTTATAAAGAATTCTGTAGAATATTTTGAATATTTTCATTATTGATTTTTCTATATTCTTGTTTGTTATAGTGAAAGCAACACCTGTTTTGGGTACAGGAACACCAATGGTCAGTAGTAAGGTAGTTCAGCCCACAGCAACTGTGTCCAGTGTTCCAGTGAGTGGACCCAGTGAGTAGGCTCCTTTAGTTGTAATTTACTGAATTATTTATTTCCACATTCATTCAAACATCAAAGAAGAAATGTTGAATAGAAACATTGCAATGAAAGCAATGGAAAGCCCGGGAAATCGTTCATTCTTCCTATTTTAATTCTTCTATTTTTTTATACGACGAATAAAAAACTAAACTTGGATGAATTGAACGGAAGAACTTCGATAGCTCAAAAAATAATTCCGCGAAAAGCGTTCCATCATAATTTCCATGTTGTTACAATGGTTCTTTTTGAACCACCTTTCATCATGAATTCAAGCGAGAACTTTAAACTTCTTCAAAAGATTTCATATCTGAGATTTGAATTGAAGATAATTTATCTCAGGGAAAATTCATGAATCGTCAATAACGAATGCATAATCATATAAATTTGCAGAAACAAAAAATTAAAAACTTTTTAAACTTTCCTGAATTAGTTCGTAGAAAAATCTTAAAATTACAGATAAAAAGGAAAAAAGAAGTTCATATCTTTTTATCTCCCCTCCTCCTTCTCATTATCATTTTTTGCTCTCATTTTATTTTATATCTCATTCTATTTTTCTCTCTAGCAACTGGTATCGCAAGATCCGTGACACCACGTCAAGCAATGAGGGGTGTTACCTACGGTGCAGCAGTTGCACCACCTTCTGTTACGTCAACACCATCTCCCTTAGCGACTGGCGCTATAGCAAATGACAGTACAACAGCGATAATAACACTGTCGCAAGGATCCTTTGTTCCTGGTTCAGTAGTACCTGGTAATATTTGTACTAGTATAGCTGGTCCACAAAATATTGGTGATACTAATTCATCGGCCCCCGAGCCACAGGTAATTCATCAACAATTTCCTACTCGATCTACGTTAATTTAATTAATAACAACAAACGTCTGTTTATTTACAAATTTTTTTCCTCATTTTTTCATAATTATTGTTTATTTTCAATGAAAAAAGGAACAAAAAATATGAAACGACATAAGATTGCATGTGTCTATTCTTTATTCATATTTATCCAGCATTCTTTATTCATCTATGCACGGAAGAGAGAGTGTCTTCCAGAATTTTATTTTCTCATGTATCCGGAAAAGGAGGAAAAATTAGAAGAGTGAATTATATTGACGATTTTCATTTGCATTTTTTCTCGATGTGAATCAAGTTTTTTATATGTAAAAAATCATCAAAATTAGGTCATTTAAGGGTGTAAAAACGTATGATTCTTTAAAAATTATTACTCCAAGTTATTGTTAATAATTATCGGTATACATAAAGTAATACTATATATTTGTAGGATGGTAAACACGGCTGATAGAGAAAAAACACACACACACACACAAACGGTTATAATTTTTTATTTCAACATTTCGTTTTTTTCTCTGAATGATATAGCTTGATGAGAGAAGATTGACAGAATGTTTTTTTTCTATTTAAATATTAATTTTAGACATTTCTAGTCCTATTATTCATTGTTTTTTTAGATAACCAGGGAATACTTATGGAAAATTGTATTCTATTCTTCATCAAATAATTTTCATCTTCTGTTTTTCTTTAAGTCCTTTTTTATGAAAAAAAACTCTACTTGACAGTGAATTATTATTCATTTGTTTAAATCTAACGTGAAATATTCCAATTTGAATATTGTTTGAACTGTAAATTACAACTCTCGCGTCATTGAGCTTTTTAATCAGAGACAAATATTTTTCCACCATTTTGTTTATTTATCATTCTATTCAACGAGGCTAGAGTTGTAAACTTCATTATTTATTTATTCATTTTGTTCTTTCTTAAATTCTCTCATAAAACGTTCAATGACATAATCCAAAGATGCTTTCAGTACTTTCCTCAAGACACCACAATTATAATTGTAAATTATACAAGAGGCCTAAATTAATTTGTTTTTTTTCGGACTAAATTTGCACGGAAAATTAAAATTTACTTATTGTACATAAGACGTATTATTTAGTATGTATATCAAATTAATTCCTCAATTAAATATTCGTATGCAACTCACTTCCGTGCTTTATTTACACAACAATCTCCCTGCTTAAACATCACGACAACCAATCAAATGAAAAATAAACAAAATAAATAATATGAATTAAAATATGAAGATTATTCATAAATCACCCAGGAAACATCTGTATCTATCTGGATATCTACGCTTAAGCAAAACAATTGTCAAAAAATATGTTTATTTTCCGCTGCTTCGTAAATTTATTTAATTTTTCTTTTAATTCAACTTTCTTGAAAAATATATATTTCATATCTGTGCTATTTTGCATCACGTATTCAACACTCTTTCAAATGCGTGAAAAAAAAATAAATAAATGAATCAACGCAAAAGAATTTTTCTTTTTTTCCTCAATGGAAAATTCGTTAGCTCTATTTGGTTTGGTTGATGGTTGTTACACATATGGGCTTGGTATTGGAACAGCAACAACTCGAAAGATTTCCAAAATAACAATGAAATTTATGTAATTAATAAGATACACATTATGGCTGTGATGTGTTACTTCCCCAGACAACGGAAAAACGTATCATATCAAACGATGGAAAGGTACAAGGAGCCCAGCCTCCATCATCTGGTACAACTCCAGTAACATCAATTCAAGGATCAACAGTCAAGCAAACATTCCACGTTGCGCCAGTTACGTCAACTGGGCAGGCTGTTACTGCAGTAGCACCAGCAGCAGCAGCAACAGCAGTGGGTAAAAAAACATTGGTACCACGTGGTATACCACCACCAGTACCACCAAATAAGCCAGTTGTACCACCAAAAAAGGAAGCAGCAGCATATATGAGACGACCTGATCCAAATCAACCCCTTCAAGATACTTTAAAATTAAATAAACCACAGGGAACATGCCAAAATCAAGGTATTATACAGGCACAGCAGCAATTACAATCGTCATCACCCATTCCCACTCATCAACAAATCCCTGATGAGGTAATTCAATATTGAAAATTGTTTCATAACATATTATCTTTCTTCTTATGTAGAGAATATTTCATGCTGCAGTTTTAACTCCATTATTCAATCTCATTTGAAATTTCTTCGGAAGTTTAAGTATTCCTTCTGAAAAAAATTCAATTATTTTATTTGAAAAAATATTGACCAATTTAGGAATTGTTGATAATTCTTCATTTTCCTTTTTCATATTCAAAGAAAGGGGAAGATGCAATAAATGAGGAAATCATTAAGAAAATTCAACTCCAACTTGATAATTTTTTTCAGATATTCGTTTATTTTCCTGGTAGATTAAAACAAGTTATGTCCATTATTCGAGAATTATCCTTCGAGCGGAATACTGTTCAAGTATTAATCAACAATGAATTGGTCTAATTATACTATGATAATTTGAATAGAAGAAATTAGTCTTTTTATTTAAGGGATTTAGCCGCCCTGACCGCTCGGAAAATGGGTATAGCTTTGGAAAATTCATAACCTCGAAAGTGTAGAACGAAATATTCTCATTTTTTAACACAGGGCACAAAACGGCTTCAAGAATACCTCAAATAAATTTTAGTTGAAAACATTGAAAAATGGCGGCGCTGCAGAAATTTCCGTGGTGGCTCTCTGCACGACAAGCGCGTATGTGCTTCCAGGGGTTCGCTGTCATGTTGCATTTGAAAAAAAATTAGCTTATTCGTGGATAGTGTCGCTACAATATACCCTAGGATAATGTATTTTCGGGCATTACGGATTATGGGGCACCAGAGAAAAAAAAATAGTACTTTTTTTTTCTTCGGCTGCCCATAATTCTTCCAACGGTCAAAAACAAGTTATCTTACATTGTAGTGACAATATCCACGAAAGAGCTAATTTTTTTTTTTCAGATGCATTATGACAGTGAAACACTTGAAACCATACACGCGCGTGTCGTGCGGAGAAGCTCCATGGAAATTTCTGCAGCGCCGTCATTTTTTAAACTTTTGATCTAAAATTCATTTGAGTCATTCTTGGAGCCGTTTTGTACATTGTGCCGAACAATGAAAATATTTCGTTCAATACTTTCAAGTTTGGGAATTTGTCAAAAATGTGATCATTTTTGAAGGAAGCGGCCATGGTGGCAAAGCCTCTCAAGGTGAAAACTGCTATTTGCTCTTTTTATATATTGAAGATACAAATTAAATTGCAGGAAAAATGATGTAATTTAATTGAGTAATATTTCATTCTTCCACTATTAGTTTTCGACAATTTTTTTTGTCTTTCAAAATCACAAACAGATTTCCCTGATACCTTAGAATCAACTATTCAAACAAATAGCTCCACAGACCACATTATGCAATGTAGCTTTCTAATGGAATCATTATTTACAATCTGTTCATTTCTGTTTGCCACTATAATCATAAAAGTTATCGAAAATTAATTCTATTCTTGCATAAAATGAAAAGGGAATTCCATGAAAAATCAAAATTCATTATTAATTCCATCAATATCGGCAAAAATATTTCTCTGCAATTGTCATTTAATCCCAATTAATTTTCTGAAAAAATTTCCAGACAAAACCACGCTGATTGGCTGTCGAGGCATCGTCATGATCTCTTCTGGAAATAAAAAATACAGAAAAAAAAATGAATGGTTGGATAAGTAACTCAGAAAGTTATTCGTCCAGTAAATTCACAATTCATGGCACACGCACTTAATTCGTTGATTAATTGTATATTTCCATCTGTTCAAAACTGACGAAAGAAACTAAATTTGAGTTTGCTATTAACACTGCCGCCTCATTAACAGATATAGATGAATCATTAATATTGTTGTGGAATTTTTATCCGGAAATGGTTAAAGATGGATTTCAAATGAAATGTAGCACAAATGCTTGTTGATTGTATAATGTTAAAATACTCAAGAATTAAATTAAACATCACTGATCTCGAAAAAAAAATTAAACAAATGCATTAAGAAAAAAAATCATAAATCAAAGTGACCGAAAAATTCACTTGAATTTTCCAGCAATCTTTGCTTGTAGATTCGATTGACGTCATTAATCATAAAATCAATTATCAAACGATATTGAATTCACGTTATCGCGTGAATCCTCTGATCTCTCAGTCCAAAAAAAGAAAAGTCGTTACAGTCTTCCAAAGTACTTTAACACCGTTTTTTTCTATTAAATAACTCTGACATTCGGATGATGATAATAATAATAATAGTAAAATCATTGGTAATACGCTATGGCTTTATCTACCAATAAACCTCGATACCCAATAATTTAATAGAAGCAGTTCATATGTACGGCAATTTCTTTATCAAAAAGCTCACAAAATCATTATGTAAATTTTGTCATTCGTTATGATTTACCGACAAAACAAGATGAGAAAAAATGCTATAATGAAAAAAACAAAAGTACACTCGCAGTTGTAGACTGTCCAACTATTTTACTTGTAAACAAATCTGTTGAATGTGAAGCTCCATAATAATGAAAAAGAAACGAAGTAATTATGCGTAATACGAATAGAAAAAAAATGAAATTGCAGAGAAAAATATATATGTAAATATACATATATAGCAAGTACATGTCTCCAGATACTGAATTGAGTAGATCTAAAAACCTCAAATTGTAAGGAAAAAATCAAACAAAGTAAAAATTGAAAAACAAATGAGATGAATCGACCAGAAAATAAAAGAAAGAAAAAAAATAACTCTAAAACGATTTTTTTTCTTCGGCAATCTGTGGGACTCGAATAAAAAATTCAAGCGTCTGCGCAGATTTATTAATTCGATTTGAGTTTACCTCCACATGAGGTCGACACTTTGCCTCAGAATTCACCGCGCGCCGCCGCTCTGAGATTCAGTCCAAAATCCAGTGTTCCCCTTGTGATGTCCCTCCCCTTTTTTCTACATGTTCAACCGGTTCATTCTCGGTCCTTTGTGTTCAATTCTCACTTCCCGCCCTTCTTCAACGCATACTCCTATACTGGATGATGCACACACAAACAGAGTGAGTGAGATACTATCGGTTCACCGTTCCCCCTATTCCACCTAGTCGCCCCCCCCTTTACAGAGAAGAAGATGCAGTTACTTACGAACCGTTCGTGTGTTCGCCCGCTGTTCGTCCGTAACGCTCGTTCGTTCGTTCGTGCACGCTGCCGTTCATTCGCTCCTCTCGACACACGAACAATTCGCACATACAGGCACAGATTCTTTTGTCATCTCAGATACATATATCCTCCCACCTACGTACGCTAAAAACACACAACTTCAATACCCAATTCCCCTACCTATCCTACGCCACAAACACGACAGTCCAGAGGAACACTTATTTTTCCCCTCTTTTTATATTTTCCCTCTCCTTCATTCCCCCAACCATCTCACTCTTCGACGTTTCGGCGATCTCCACTATCGTACCATTCGTCTGTGTGAGGAGTTAGGAGTGCACACAGTCGGTTCTACATTTCACCAAAAAAGAAAGAACAATAAGAGACGAAAGAAATATCAGAAGTTTTCTATTTAAATACGGTAGTTGCGATCTGTCAGCTCCAGAACCCAATCAGAGCAAATTGGCGAGACACTTGGTTATAAACACGAAATCTTTGGTTAAACAGAAACGGGGTAGCTTCGGCAGCTCCGTCGGCACCGATATTAAAACAAAAAACTTATAAAACGCGAGCGATCAAACTTATAAAACGCACGCTTCATCGCAATATACCGGGTATATTGGAAGGAAAGAAGTAGAGTTCCTGCTGTGTAAACGAGAGAATATATATTAGTGGTGGCTTTTTTAGCCAGGGGCTCGTTGTGCATTGTCATAGCACTTTCAGTTTTTCTTAATTTTCATTTTTTTTCTGTTTTTCTTTCTTGTAAGCAAGAGAGTAAAATAAATTGAGATAATGGCGTTCAATGGAGACGGACCTCATTCCAAGAGACAACGACTCGAGGAGACTGGACACAGGGTGAGTGTAAAATTTTTTTAACATAAAAAACAAAAAAAGTATCTACTTGGGGTGGATTTCTCAACAATAAGCTTTCTTCTGATCAATTTTGATATCATTAGTGTTTTTTCAATTCATATTTATGTTTATTTTTTCATTCAAACATCAAAAATTCTTCCATTTTTTTATCGGCTAATTATTGTGTTAATTAACTATCCTTTACTAAATGAAAGTTCCACAATTTATTCATGAACGAGAATAATCAATTGTATAAAATTCATTAGGAAATCAAAATTTACTCATGTGTTGTGATACAAATTGTAGTTTATAACCACATTCGGCGGGTTTATCGCGCGTCGCCATTTCTTTGGCGCCCCCTCTGGTTAGTTAATGCCATAGGGGGGCTCGGGTGAAGTTTTCTGGTCCATACTAAAAAAGCACTGATAATAACCGCGCCACAATGGGTAAACTGATAATTTAGAACTTAAAAACACGATACCAATCAAATTCTTCATACGTGATTTTAATTCTTCAATTTGAAAATTAATTAATCGCAACAAAGAAAACATTCAAGCTCAGTGCTTCGTTGTTTATTCGCTGATTTGTAGATAAATCGTCGCCAAACAGTCTGCACTACAAACTTCAATTGGATTATCATCCACCGTGCGCAACTTCGGCGTCTTTGGATACGTCTCTCTATTTCTCTCCCACATACTCTCTTTTTCCCTGATTTAATACAACGGACCGAACTCTCCACTTCATTGGATTAAATTAAACACCTCCTCGAGTCTTCGCGAGTTTATTTGGTCTTCGTTTGCCTCGTCACGAAAATTAAAATAAAAGAAGAAATTTATTGAATCAAAGCACCGAATATAGGGAAAAAAAGAATAATATATAGATATCGACAACCTGTTATCCCTGCTGGCGGCGGTGGCTGCCCCACCGTTGCTCTTGTCATGGAGGTATATTGATTATTTCGTGAAGCCGGTCGTTTCGGAGCTTTTTGCTTTTATACAGTACATAAGCGTTATTTTTTCATTATCATTATAGATATAGTTATCATTATCATTGTTATACCCCTGGAAAGATCATAACATCATAACAAACATTGATTTTTAATTTGAATAATTTATCTCATTAGGGAATGGCTTGAGCAGAAAATTTTCAGTGAAATTCTTAAATGAATGTTGAATGTGGCTATGAATTACCATAAAATAATTCAGAGCATATTTATGATCACGTATTCAGATGTTTATAAATAATCTAATTGGCTGTGGGTTAATACAATGCTTGCGCAACATAAAATAAACGATGAACCTTTGCTAATTTTAATTTCTAGTAAAATTGTCATTTAATATAATTTAACGTTCATTTATCTTGCATCGAAGCTCGTGGTGCCAGTGCATGAATAAAAGATTATCCTGCCAAAATTTTCCATGAATTTCTTTTCCCTCTTGTTCAGCTTTTTTCTTCACTTTGCTCTTGGTTTTTATTCATCAAATGATCGATCGATTGGCAAGTAGCCTTGCACTTCTATCCTTGAAATGAATAATCGCGGCAATGATTTTTCCGTTTGATCGGAGAGAAATGAAACTTAAGTGAGACAAAAAGGTTAATTGAGTAAAAGGGTAGATGGGAAGGTAGAGGAGAAGTTTCATTTTTTGGTAGTTCTTTGAATCTAGAACAAATATCGAGAGCCAAATAAACGCCCCTCTGAGAATCCATAACCTTATGAGGCTATCAATAGCCTGAACGCCATTTGGTACCTATTATCTTTTGGTTCGCTTTTATTATCCTCATTCTTCATTGCTCCCCCATCCGATGAAAATAATCGAACATAATTAAATGCCTATCTATTAAATCTATTTTGTTTATGTAATCATCTTTACTCTCTTCCTCTCTCTCTCTGCTTTTTAATATTTCTATATGAATTTAATAAATCAGTTGAGTCAGAAATTCCGGAGATTGCAATTACGGAATTGCGAGGATGTGTCACCCACCAGCTACCGAAAATATATCGTTTAACCTGTCCATGAGTGAGGCACATGCGCCGCTGGGATTCATTCTATGTATTTGCTGGCTAAGAGAAGGAGGGAGGGTACAGGTAGTGCGATTAAATGCGTGGCGCACGCGCATCACTGAGCATCGACAATTAATACTGTACTTCCGCTTCCTATATATCTATTTATATCATTTGTTTTTCCATGTTTTCTTTACAATTTTATTTCTCGTAATTATTAAAACAATTGTCGTTTGTTCCAAAGGCCAATGACATCTTTCCATGCGTGTCTTTTTAAAAATAACGAAATTGGAAACTATAAAATGTAGAAGTAAATTGCCTGAGATTGTTGCAAATTTCAGCAAAAAAAAAATGCAATGCAATATGAGATACCAAGTGAGAAAAAAATAACATGAAAGAATGTCGACGGGGCCAAGAATAAGATTGTAGAGATTTGTACGTACTTTGAACATAACTAAAAATCCCTAAATCCCGGAATTTATTTTCTCATGCATCTCCATAAGTTGGTCATAAATTTCTTTCTTTCTTCAGTGCGCACAAGTCTATTAACATTTCTGAGAAAGCGCATGGAAAGAGGGAAGTTCCTGATAAAAGCTCGGTCCTCTCTCTCACTCTAAAGCTCATTGAAAACAATGGAACGATTGTTTTCGGTTTGGACTTTGTCACTGGATAGGGTGTATAACCAATCGTATCATGAGACTAGCAGTGTTCACATGGTACAATATGTGTCGAATGCGTATTGTCTGTGGGATAGAATAATATCTGATTACATTACGTGTTATTATTGTACTCTTAGAATTCGGACGATTTGCAGAGGGTTGGTTGGTTGGTATCGTTCCACATGTATCATATGATATCAGTGTATGCGTGGTGAAATTCGAATCACAACACGACAAATGTTATATAGCTGAGAATAAAAATAAAAAAAACAGACGATTCGGTAAGAGTCGTAGGTCACGTCACGGTTAAGTTCACCCGAGTTATCTCAAGGCATATAGGTATATTCATGGAAGGCATCTGGCTTGGTACATAGCTCAATGGGTGAATTTGTACTTTGAGGCTTTTGAGTGTGTTTTTACAAATATCAAGGAAGATGACTTGCGAACAAACGTACCCGTTGACTCGCAAATGCTCTTTCCTCTTCTTTTCGACAATAAAACGTAAACATTGTTTTCGTTGCTAATCTCTTTATTGGCGCGTGCTTGGCAGTACGCCAGTATCACCAGTCGCAACGACTAGACAACCCTTCTTGCTACCCATATCCCCTCTACCAACCAATCCACCCACTCAGCCATCAACCTCCGCTAGCTTTCCTGTTGCTTCCTTACCAACTGCTTCTTCTCTTTCTTAGCTCCCATGTATTTTTTTTCCGCTTCCACTATTATTACAATATTTCCTCATCAACTGTAGTTACATTCTTCTTTTCGTTCTGAAATTTTCGATTTCTCTGTTATTACAAGTTTCTTTTTATAGAATTTCCTTTTATCCCATTGCACTCAAAATCACTGCTTCATTTCCCTTCGTAATATTTCTTCTTTAAATTTCTACTGTAGCATCACTCTGTGATCCATGCGGCGTGCAATTGTTGAACTACCTTGTGGGTAAAAGCCACGTATAAAATACATTAATTTTGTCTCTTTTTGCATTACAGAATCACGAGTACGGCGGGTACGGTGAGGAACCCAGACGCAAAAGGTAAAATTTTTGCATTATTCTTGTTTTACTAATGTCTCATTTGACTGCAAAAGTTCATTGAAAAGAAGATTAATGTTGAATTTTTATTCAAATTACAGGGAAGACAATAACAAGCCAAATCATGTACTACTCTTCACAATAATTAATCCAGTTTATCCCATCACAGTTGTAAGTGTGTTCGAAAATTCTCCTATAGAATAAATTTATAATACGACAGTCTCGTGGTGTTTGTTATGACAAGTATCTCAAAATAAAATCATATATCAAATCATATAATATGATGAATCTTTTGTAATTAGTTTTTCATTTTTAAAATTTTTCCAATTTGTACTAAATACTATGAATTCCACATTGATGGGGATGCGTGACATAGTTTATTGCAATGACAAAAGAAGAAACATATAGTTTACTTGAGATTGAGAGCGAGTTGAGCGAGGTCAAGCGACGCGCCAGGAATGAGATGGAGCAAATCGAGAATGTTCAACCTCTCAAAATAGATTTATGCACATTTTTAAAAAAAAACTAATCCTCCACTTTCATCAAAATAAATGAACAGTTTGCATTGCAAATAATGTAATTATGTAATTCATTAATCACATGAGAGTATCCATAAGTAATAATTTTCTCGTGGTTTTTCAGGAAGTGTTGCACGCAATCAGTGCGCCATGTGGTCAAGTACAACGCATAGTTATATTCAAGAAGAACGGAGTCCAGGCCATGGTCGAATATCCTTTTTTATACCAGCCATTTGATTTCAATAAATACCCTTATAATAATCTCGTATACATATATATATTATTAATATCAAATTTATGATCCTTGACGATCCAATTTTTATATAATTACGTTTGACTCAGTTGAGTCAGCAACACGGGCCAAAGAGACACTCCACGGTGCTGACATTTATTCCGGCTGTTGTACATTGAAAATTGACTTTGCCAAGGTAAGCACAATCGCTATGATTCCCAATTAATGTTGAATTATCATTTGTTGATTTTAATTTCTTTTCTTTCATTCCCTCATTTTTTTCTCTATTTTCGAAATTTTAATGAATTGAACACATTGAAATGGTACAAAATAGAAATAGAGATAGAGACACGCAGGTCGAGAATTATCGATCGAGCGTGGCAGGAGCGGTAAAACTGTGGCTCGTCTTTCACCGTACGCCAACGGTTTGAATTAATACTCACGTTTAATGCTCTTTCTCGGGTTGGCATCTAATGCTGAGGCGATTTAGCGGTTTGGCGAGGCCTTACTCTTACTCGAGTGCCATTGCCAAAAATAGTTTTGGATGATTCCTTCACCACTTGAGGGATTCTCTGTATACTGACTTTAAACTCAAATGTCCCTCGCAACTGTACCGGATTTTTCTATCTCTCTCTCTATTGCTTGCATACCATCACAATGAGATTAAAATGTCTGTAATAATTTTTAATACTCTACATGACTAATAACAACATTTACCGCTTAATATTCTTATCAATTTGGTCATAAATAATTTATTAGTAGAATCAAATCATCTCCATGTATTTCTATAATTTTTTGTCTTCATTGATTGTAATTATATGGAAATTTTCTTTGTGGTGGTGGCGGTGGTGGT
>JABSMS010071041.1:0-19856 GCA_018902275.1 Aleiodes sp. PSUC_FEM 10030003
CCCCCCCCTTTAGAAGAGGATCGACATGGCGATCTAACTTCAACAAAAAAATTCATAAACACTTTCGGATAAATCCTAAAGTAAACTGCTAAATTCTAGGAAAATTGATTCTGCCGTTTTTCAGTAATTAAAATATGAAAATGCGTGAATAACGACTGTCGCTGTTCCACACATGCGGCATGCCAGATTATTTCACTTGCGCACTTAGCTTCTTCCTCGTCTTTGCGCCCCATTCTACTGACAATCCCTCTTAAATTCTACTCATGTTCCCGCATGCGCAGCGCCTCAATTCCACAAAGTTGGGGGAAATCGAGGAGAAATTGAAGTAAGGGAATGCGGTCCCAATGAGTTAAAATAAAGGGAGCGCTACTGAATCTTGTTCTACACATTCATTGAATAAATATTTACACACATTGGGATAAGACAGGGGCCTGAGTCTCTCATAATCCTCTTGTCCAGCTGTGTCCCACAGTATCATATTGAACTCCTGCCCATCCACGTGAATATTATCCGAGTAATTATCGAATCTGGCATGAAGAAAAAATGAGTAGAGAAAAACGAAAAATACAGTAATTTCATTCATTACGTAATTGTGTAATAATTATCTCCATTAAAAACAAAAAGTTCTTGGGAAACAAAGAAATAAATAATAGAAGCGAGACAATGATTTTATAGTTACGTGAATGATTTAATGATTATATCAACTTACACAGTAGGTACGTACTCCGTGGGAAATTTTTTATTTACATATGTGATGAGGAGACATGTTTTCCCTACCATACCATCGCCGACTGCTGTTATTTTGATCGGTCGCAAACGGGACGACATTTCTTCCCTATCTGTGATTAAAAACAAAAAAAATACATCATGTTAATGAAAAAATTTTCGCTCTTCTTTTTTTTCTAATTTGTGGGAAGAAATGAATTTTCTTCGTGCGTGCGGAAGTGTCCCCGATTCGTGAATAGATGCACGTAACTGTCTAATTTATAATGTTGTAATGTCCAATGTCCCTCAACAGTACATTTCCTGCTTCAAAGTCGAGATAATATCTCTATATTAATATCAATTTTAATATAATTACGGAATATTTCGTTGGATCCTTCTGCTTTTCATAATTTTTTATTAATTAATTTATGCAAGATTGTATTTTTCTGGGATTTCCCGAAATCAAATGGAGTTTCTATATTTTCCATGAGAAAGTCTTCTGTAGGCCTTTTTTCGCTCTACAGGAGGGAGAATTAAATTCATTCATCTCGTTCGACTTTTTCACTGTTTCCCAAAAATAAAAATTATTAAAAAATTTGGGTTTTCATTCCTCTCTCAGAATTGAGGAAAGAGCTTTGATTCCAAGATATTCACAAAAAATAAACGAAGTTCGGAAAAAAAATAACTACAAATTTCTTTGCAAGAAACCATAAAATTTTGTTTAGATGAATTCATTCATGCGGAGAAAAGAGAAACATTAGCTTTAAAATTCAAATGAAGTATGTTCGTTATTTTCTCTCAATTTTTTCCACAAAATTCCATAGTTGAAACTGGGACATTCCATTTACTTTTTTCCTCTTAATTCCTTCAATCTTCCCGTAATGAGAAAGTTGTATTTTCTTAAAATCTAGACTACAAATAATGTATATCCGTAAGATAAACCGGATTCACTGCTGTGTCTTTCTTGTTAATGCATCAATTTGGTAAAGTTGTCATCGTCTTGAAAAGGAGGCAAACAGAGTACTGGTAGCATCCGGCGACAGTACGGCAATACGTCAAGGCTATCTCTGGGTTATACTGTCGTTGATCGGTGTGGATCGCATATCAATTAACTCCATCATACAATACCTGTTATTCACTCGTATGCATTCATATCATACCGACATTTAAAAATATTCCTCAAAATTCGTTTCAAAAAAAATAATGAATTGAATTAAATTTTAGAAGAGAAGTTTAGAATCATTTAAAAATAAATTGATATTAAAACGCTATGAATATTTAACGACGCAACTTCATGAAGGAAGAATATTCAAATCATTGATTTTTAATAATTGATAATTATTTTAAATACTTTGAGGATGTGATGAGTACTGGATTCAAATGAACATTTAAATTTGAAAAAAAATATGTTTGTTCCATCGGAGTTCGGAGATAAGAATCTCTATGAAAATTCCTCCATCCCACTTCAATTCCAAAGATTCAGCAAATAAAAACAAACGAATAAAATCGACTTCCCATTTTTCTCATTTTTTTTCCAACGGTAAAATATTCGTTGAAAAATCTTATAGCGTAGTCCGCACGAAATGCAGACCCTCAGTCTCCATTTAAAAATAATTTTAACTGCATTTCGTGAAAAATTAAATTGGATTTAATTAATAAATTAAATTTGACGCAAATAATTTTAATAATAAAAACTGTTACTGACCTTTTTTATTACCACTTCCGATGCACATTCATGCAGTTTTGACAAACCAATTTGGATGAAATAATTAAGTCTTCAATTTAGCTTTCACGTTCTTTTTTTAGTATTGTTACCCCTCACTTCCTCTCGACATTGCCACCTAAGGGAAAAAAAATGAGAGATGAAATCGGAAGAAGAAAAAAAATGAGCTGTACCGATAAAAGATTATTTTAATCACGTAGAGTATGCCGATACGCGTTCATTCGTCCGTTGTACGTGGGTATGTTTATAATATAATCATTAAAGATATTTTCCGAGCTTTTTAAACACGCTCCGCTTTATCTCAAATGACCGAAAATTTGATAACAGTTGAAATTGTGAGCGAAGACAATTTGTGGGAATAATTGTATGATAAAAAAAAATGTGAAAAGATCGCTGAGAATTCAATTGCTCGTACTTCTTTAAATTGTATTTTTCTACGAATTTAACGTTAATTTTAGTGAACTGAGTTTATGAATCACACGTAATATGTCATCCTTTTAATCATAATTGGTTAATTGAAATACACGTCAGTGTGACACGGAAAAAATTCGAGTTATGTGTTTCCTAATTTGTTGCAACTGCCAGACACCCACGCGGATGCAATTTCCACATGGATTGGCGAGTGCAAAAAGGTCAAATACCTCGCGGCTAATTATTTTTTATATTTTGGATTAGTTTATGCTGTGAAAAATTCAACAGAGCAGAATGTATGAGGATAATCTTCTTCGATTCGATGGGCTGCAATTTGGATGCAGATTCTTCTGGGAATATCTTCGAAACGAGTAGGTTTGAGAAAAAAATGCAAGAGACCGTTTTTTTAGAGGATTCAATGGGCTACAGAAAGTGTCTCTTGGTAAATGCTCCTAAACCCAATAGTTTCGAAGATATTCATGAAAAACTCCGAATGCAATTTTGCAATTCATCTAATTTCGTCTTCGACTAACGAAGTTGAGGAATTTTCAAAATTTCATCGATTTCATTTTAGAGCCAGGGAAATTTGCGCCGGAAAACACAATAATCCAATCCGTTTTGCCCCAGAAATTATCGAGATATATAAAAAAAAAATTATCTCGAAGACCCATCAGATAAAATTAATTGTATTAGATTATTTTCCAGCGCAAATTTTCCTCGAAAAATATGAAAATTCAGGATCTTCGCTAATTAATTGCCTATTTTTTCTCGATTAAATTCTAAAGACGCAAACTGAGAATAATCATTAAACATTCTTTCAATAATAATAAATCAAAAAGTGCTATTCAACTCGAGTGAAACTGGAATCGAACCATCTATACTCAAAGACACATGCCCCTTAAGCTTTAAATAAATCTGAAGAAGCCTTGGCTGATTTTTTTCATTTCTTTTTATTTATTTCCGCAACATTTAACACTTGAGGATTTCATTACTTGAGGCTTCTAATTGAGAATGAATGTCAGAGAAGCGCGCTCAAATGTCGAGAGAGAAAGAACGTTTGTATCGAGCATCACGATGTGATTTCATTGCATTGTCATCATTAAATGACGGAGTTTTGTTAATCGAACAAGTAAACAGTGAAAAAGAAAAATAAGCGATTGCAGCCTTTGACACCCGCTTTTGTTTACATTGTTTGGGGATGATGAAGACCCAGGTGTTTCTGCATCCTATCTGTTATCAAAGTGTACTACTTGATATTACGCGGTTGTTTATTGTTAGTTGAAAATTTCTTTCTTCAAGAATGATGCATCGAAAGAATTCCGCGTATCCATTCACTGCAAAGTCATTCTTTTGGCACGTTACAATAAACACTATCGATAATACCTCATTTTGAAATTAATATTTAATGCACTTTGACCGAGACGGAATTAAAAGGAGAAGAATACAAAGAGCTTGTGGAGTAGGTGGCTAATGTGTAGGTCGTTATGAGGGTGTGTCATCGTTTAAAATGTTGCCGATCTTCTACCACACCCTCTCAACTAATACTATTCAATTGGAGAATTTATTTGCATAATAAATAATAATGATTGCTTGATGCAGCGCATCACGTTTTTCTGATCTTTCTGTTCATAAATTGGAAACCCACGGGAAAATTATCAAAAAATTTGAAGTCGTTCATTGAAGTACGTAAAAATTTATAGGTATTTTCAAGTTTCTTGAACTGCCGTTGCTCTCTTCCCTAAAAACCGTTAATAAAAATAACCGTTAATAAACGTTGCACTTCAAATAATCTCGTCGCGAATTTTTCATAAGATGAGCTAAGTTGTTGGCTTGCGTTTGGCGACCAATCTAGTGCCCAACATCCGAACTTAAAACGTCCAGGAATGCCCCACGTGATTTCATATACTGCGCTCTGATTGGTAAACCCCCGAGGCAAAAGATGACTAGAATTGAATTATTATGAAGGAAATAATTCATTTCTTCTGTGAGTTATTTAAACGTTTAACAAACTTATCATATCCTCTTTCGTGATTCCATGACCACTGCGGAGAGTAACTCATTTCTTTTATCACTAAAAACTTCCGCCTGTTTCGTCAGTTAATTCAGAGAACAATGACCGCAGAATTATTAAAATTATTCCGTCAGTATTTAACGTAGGCTGCTTTATTGAGTAATGACAATAAATCAAATGAATGGGTTTTTGTATCTTCAGGTAGATATTTAGAGATAATACAATGCTTCGTGAATGATAATGTGTTGAAGATAAGATAAGATTAGTGTCGAAGTATGACGAATTGTGACGCACTTCAGTTTGCAAATTGAATGGAAATGATCTCTCAAAAAAATTCGATTCATTTTCCATTGAGTTTCCGTCGAGAATATTTCGGAATGGAAGGTTGATACCGAAATTTTCAGAAGGAATTTTTCGTAGAGTATGGCGAGACATACGGAAAAACTGCTCACAAAAAAATCCGTATTTTCGTTACATTTCGAGATATTTCCAAAAATGTAGAATTAGAATTGAATCACTCTGTTTCGTCGCTCCTTCACTGAATAGCGCGATTAATTAATACACTTACCACAAATAAATCAAGAAATTAATCTGTCACGTAAAACCACTACTGGAAGATTATTTTGAAAAAATTCACTCAATTATGTGATGATGAAAGAATATCAAATTACAGTGCATTAAACAGACCGATTATACGAATTTATAGAAGAAGAAATAATTGAACTGAACGGCGCGAGGCACGCATGAAGACTGGTGTTGTGAACGACTAGACAGGAGTATACGTGACACGATCTTGTGGGTGATAGACTCGGTAATGCTCGTGCCTGTGTGTGAAAGAGAAATGAATGTATTCGTGAAGAAAAAAGAGCGAGAGAGAGGGAACGTGTTAAGTACATTTTGAACGCGTGAGGAAAAGAAACCCACACGCATTTTCTTCTTCCGCCAACATCAAAACTTCCTCTTAAAAAATCCTTGGAATTTTTTTATTTATTTTGAACTCTCCCACTTGACGTTTGAGGTGGATGCATTTCCTGTGAGAAAACGAAAAAAAGTGACGCAAATTTTTGCATAAATTTTTTTATTAATTTTTTGTCTACAATTTGTCATCAATTGTTCGACAGATTTGGGACAATGAACGTGATTTGCATTGATAATTTTCACAGCGAATGGCTCGAGTGTATTTTTGGACCCCATCAATATTTCCCATCGCTCCCCACCATCACTCGTTAGTCAATCTCACCTATGGTCAACATATTTCGATGACAAGTTAGCCTCTGAGGGTGGCACTTGAAGGGTTCAATTAATTTAATTTTCTTCTTCATCTTCTTCTTTTGTTTCCTGTTGATTCAGGATGAAGGGAGTTATTATTGGATAGTTGGAGGAAGTTTTTTTCTTCTTCGTTTGAAAGCGGATTTTGGTGAAACTCGTTAAATGTGAGAAAAAGCGCCGACAAAAGAGGGGTTGAGCAGACTATCCGAAACATATTATATCCATGTGGCGCTAGTGCTCATTTGGAGTAATTAAAAATGCAGTTTGATAATGCAAAGAAGAAAAAGAATCATTTTGCTTCAATGATAATTATCCGAGTACTTTTTTTGGTTTGAAAATTTGATTCTGATGTTACGTATTATGGCCTCTTGAAGTACAGTTGTTCTATGTAAAATTCTACCAATAAATAAATTCATATTTTTTTCCATGAAGAGTTTTCTAAATGAGGAAGAATGCTTCGAAATACAGAAAAATCTTAACAAAAATAATTATTTCCTTTTAAAACAAGCTGTGTTTATACAATGGTTCTTGTTCATTCATTGGTCCGCTCACCTTACATTACATTGAAATCTTCAAATGAAACATTGGAATTTAGCACGTAAAGAAAGAAGAGAAATTTATTTTATCTGTCATTTATTCACCTTCGAAATTCGGATTTTCAGTGAAAACTCTTCATTATCGACCGAGAATTCCTCTGTTGAGTGAAGGGTTCAAGTACTTCTCGATAGTGGCGCTGTGTTACACACAAAGAACGATTTAAACCAAAGAATCAGTGAAAATATTACAGTCTGAATTCTGCAGAGTAATTGGAACATCCATTGTCTAAATTTTCCAATAAATTGTCGCATAAAAATTCTAATTTCAGAGAACATGATGGCAGAATCCTCACAAACTCTCTTAAATACCGAGAATAGTCGTAGAGAAGCAGTAATGGCTTTAATGAGAAAGGTAAGTAGGGCAAGAAGTAAAATGAACTTTAGGTGTAAAATGGAATTGGATTTCAGTTGGAATTTCAATATTTCATGTAATGAACGTTCTTCCAAAAAAATAACAGCAATTGAATTAGGAAAATAATGAAGTAGGAGCTTTTAGATGATTTCATTGAAAAGCCAAAAATACCAAATTACTAAAAGCTAGTATTTCTTTGCTCAGTGTACGGCACATAAAATCATATACTTGAAATCAGTTGAAGTAATTTATGTATCTATGTTTTGAGGATGCCGTATTGACTAAGTTGGTCCAAACAACATTTGCCAAAGTTAAGCAGTACGAGGAGCGTGAGTTGATGCTCCAAATGAATAATTATAAGCTTCAAACACAACTCAAAAATTTATGTGAAGGTAATCAGTATTTGATCAATGCAATTGCTGAAAAAACAAACAACTGCGATAAATTGAAACAAGAAATAAATGACTATGAAGCTAGGAATACAAGAGAGAGAAAAGAAGCTAGGTAATTACTGGTGTCTTTTTTTGAATAGTTTGGATCAATTTTTATTGTGAATTGTTATTATTGTTATTTCTTCTGTTCTTTCGTTTTCATTAAAGGGACAAGCTCGATGCTAAGGCTGCATATTACAGGAATGCAATGTGCGGAGCCCAAGAGGAATATGTGAGTAGATTGAATTAGTCGATTGATAAATCGGTATTAAGCAGATTTTGAACATCGCGGCTTACTCAATAGTAGCAATAATTTATAAATTCAAGAATATCTCAAGTTTATTTCAATTGATGCTCACTGAATTTTCATCCCAGATCGGAGGAAGATTGAAAATTCTGTTGGTGATAATAAAAGAGAAGAAAAGATTTATTAACGATTTTTTATTGATTTATAAAAAAAAGTTTTTGTCAAAAATTTTCATATCAATTTTCGTATTAATTAAATGTGTTTTGATTACAGAAAACCGTTAATTTGGAAGCTGATCAAAAGGTTTATGAAATGAAATCTGCTGGTGCACTAGAAGAGATTCATGAGCTCGAGAAGAAACTCGTGGGATTGAAAAAAGAATTAGAGGATTCCTGTATCTCCAAAAGGATAGACGAAGTGGATAACATCATTGAAATGCTGTGAGTTATTTCATTATCATATTCTGCATCCCTCAATTGACAAAGTTACGTTTTTTCATCATTTTTAAAGTAACAAATTTGATGAGAATTAAGTCGAGAGATCTTTTTTGGAGATTTTACCGAGTTAGGGGAATTATTGGGGAGGGGGCAGTTGACTTAAACCGAAACTGCAGGTTAAAATTAAGATAACCCGAGGTAGCCTTCATAGAACTCGATTAATATGTTGAATGGATATAACATGCACCGCTTAAAGAATGTATGGCCGGCGATAAACTGAGAACACTTGTAAGACAAGTATATTGCGGGACAGTTGAAAAATCAGGGATAATCATTCCAACCACGAATCCTTCACATACAACTGGATTACCACTGCTATCCTGAAATAATTAACGAATTGATGAGAATGCGTATGAACAGATTATTGTTTTCGAACAATCCCTAAAACACTGTTTGCCTTACAAGATCCCCAGGATGCTGTGCATATTGACTGTTGATGCACACCTCATCTGCTTGAAGATCGATTCCTGCTGTTTCACAAACCTCTGGATCCATTATGAGTTCCTGAGACCAAACTAATTGCAATAGCATTTTACCACCGACGGTATATGCTTTATGCCATCGGAAGGCTCTGCAATGTCGATTCACAAAAATGAAATATCTATTTGGAATGGAAACTGGGGCAATATTTGAACTCCATTCCAAAGGTACTGCAAGCTGGAGAAGACAAATGAATAATCAATTTTTTTGCACTAATAAAAAATAATTGAAAAAATTCCTACAACATCAATAGAATACTTGCCGTTAGAACAGCATTATTGTTTTTTATTTGCATGAATTTTGATCCATCCACGTGGATGATTTCCTCATAGCCTGGATGTGTTTCAATGTTATTGACCGACAACCACTGTATTTGGGGATTGCTCGCGAATACTCGGGTATGTCCAGCGATTACTTGGAGATCAGTTTGGTGGGCATATTGGACGCAATATCCCGTTGTAAGAATATGTAAAGCATTAAGAATAATGCCTCCACATTTGAAATTACCTTCATTCCAAATGGATACAACATACTTAACTTCCCCAGGACTCACAACATTTCTTCTATCTGAAGAATAGCCCCAGCTTATCATGTAAGATCTTCACACATAAGAATAATTGAAATTAATAGAACTCACCATCAATAGCATGGGCTATGAAGTCCTTATATGGGAGTAAGTTCAAAAAAGTGTGGTACTCTCCCCTTTTTCGCCCATCAACAATTCCGGTGACAGTCTTTCCGTGAACAATTGGGCTACCACTGTAGTATTGCTACATGAAAATAATATATAAGCTGTCGATAAGTTGATTACTTTGCAGAAACACATCTGTCAACAACTTATCTTACAATTGTGGGTTTACGAAGATTCCGCCAATAAGTACATTCTTCATTTTCGAGAAGAGTAACACCTAATCTACGACATGTCTCATCGCTATAAGTATCTGCTCTGTTCCACCGAATGTAGAGGCGTTCCGCACCAATTCTTTTATAAAGGTGTCTCCATCCAGGCACTACACATTCTAGATCCGCGTTCCAATCGTATTCTTCAGTTATTAATACAGCTGGTCCCATGAGCGGAGTCCAGACAAATTGATCGAACATCTCAAAATATCATCAATGATATCAATATATCTTATGCTTCTAGACTTCATACAAATGCACAATGGAATGGAAAGAAAAATTACCTTCAATACGGCAATATCATGTACCCAGTGACTGTCACCTGATACTACCAGATCACGTACTTCTTTGAAACCATAATGAATGTGAACACTTTCCACTTGTAATGGTTGTAGATCGGAATAACTCGTATACATATCAACTGTTCCAGCAATTATTGAGAGATCGGAGCTTTCAATATTCATCACACACGTTCCTCTTGTGATAATATTTCTTTGATCAATGATAGTACCACCGCATTGAAACTCACCGCGATACCATACCATGACAAAATAATTGAATTCACCGCGCTTGGCCGGCAAGGACGAGTCGCCGTTTACGTCTAAACATTTTTGTTTTAGTAAAAATAATATAAGTAATCATGATTCAAGAAGAGTGATCAGTATCTGTTTCAAAAAAGAAATGCAAGAACCTTCGGCTACAGTTCGAAGAAAATCGGTTAACAATTGAAAATATACATTATTCTTCTTTGTTAATAGAATTAATTCTACTCAGGAATAAGAAAGTATATAATTCTTACTGCTTGCTTTCGTAACAAAAAGGGGTAATCTGATAGTTGAACGTAATTTGGGTCGCTATCCTGACTTCCTCCTAGTTTGTTCGTTCTCTTATGGAATTTCGAGCTATGTAGTTAATAAATGAAGAGATGCAAACTCATTATTCTTACCACAGAGTCCCAGGAGAATGATCAGCAGGAAATTGATCATGATGCAAGAAAACTTCCTAAATAATGGACTTCTTCTCAAATTACTAGCTGAAATGAACTCGATTGTATATAAGTGTATGAAAAGATTTGCGCAAGTGTATTTGGGACTTCATCCAACGATCACGTGTGTAGACGATGACACTTCTTTCCTTGAAATATTTCTTTTCACAAAAATACAATTTTGATTGTTAGATTCTATCTCCCAAAATTTTAATTACCCAAATTTCATGTGGAATTAACTAAAGCCTATAGTAAACTTCAAGCTCGAATTAACTTAAGACTGAAAGTATCTTAATGCCGGAGTAAATAGATGGATAGACATTTTTGTTATCTAACGACTTTATGTGAGTGTTCATGTTGCCGTGACAGCTATACATACAAGCTGAAGTGTCACATAGTAGTTTCATCAAATTCAAGAATATGATGAATAATTGATTGCAGATCGCAAACTGCAAACAAAATAGATTACCAGAAGTTTGGTGATCCAAAGTGATAAAGAGAAATTGTAGACTGCGATAATACAGAATTATAACAATAATAATAGAGAATGATGAAGAATCGAAAAAATAATCTTATCATTCAGAATCTCATCGTAAGTGATAACTAGACAGAAACAGTAGAGTAATATCTGCTCTAATAAATCATCTTTTTCTCGAGGTTCGCTATTTTTAATTTTTTTTTACGAGTACTCTCGACTCTCTTCAACTATTTTCTTATATGTTTTTGCCGTCTAGGGATAGGGAGGATGGAGAACTGGTGCGTGAAATACGATCGAAGGAAAGCGATTGCTCAAATTTGAACAGACAGCTCAAACAGCTCAAATTGGAAGTGGCTCAATTGCAGAAAAAGTGAAAAACTCCTGACGAATTTCACGCAGAAAAATACAATTACAACAATAGTAATAATAAACAATATAATGGTAAAGAAAAGAGAATAATTATCAATTGTAACTGGATCATTGAATAAAGGAAATTAATCAAATATTCCAGCGTTGTCGAGTGAAGTTAACCCTCCATTTCTTCGTATGCCATCTCAAAATGATATTTTTGATGTATTTTTCGAGATTCGTTCATAATTTTTGACCGTCCAGCTTACGAGATATGAATTATCAAATTTGCTAAAGAGTACAGTGACGGGGAAAGAACACGGAATCTGGGCGGAATCGGCCCGATAGTTTTCAAGAAAGAGCCAAAGACACAATGTTTCGTTTTGAAATTGGGAAAAATCGGTCGCGTAGTTTTGGAGATATTTGAAAAAATGTGTTTTTAGAGTTGAAACGTTGGTACAATATTTTAAATCTTCGTTTTTTTCTTCGTCATACCTTCTAAACAAAATATATGCAGAGACAAGCTGTTATCAGCCAAACAAGCTGTTATCTATCTTAGGTGGTTGATCATCCTTTAATCTCCAGAGTTGCTTGATGAAATATTCTTTGTAACAATTACAGAATTTGAAATTTCGAAGTTGGAAAATTATTCGAACAATCGTGTATACAAATATGGAGAACGTTCTTCCAAGTATTATCCCGAACGTCCATGATTTCACGATAGGCGAATTACATTTTCATGAATATCTTACAAGCAACTGTTTTTCTTCCAACTCCTTTTATTTTTTGTACGTGCGGATCTTAAGAAATAACATATGCAAGCAAAAATTCATTCAAAGTTGCGTGACATTCACCCTCACATTTCTTAGAATAAAATCGTATAATAAAATAGTCAAGAGGGAGAATAAAGTCACGCATACTAAAATAAACAGAGTTAGGTTCGACGATGATGATAATATAAGAAAAATACCGTTTCAGACTGAATATTGGATGAGAACGAAATAGCTCCTTCAATATTTCATCAGTATTGACGGGTGAATGACTTCGGAGTCTTCTTCGAAGCAAGGAACAAAAATTTCTAGCACTCTCAAACGTCACTCTTTAGTGTGATTATAATAACCATTCTATGCAATATACCGTTGACAGATTTCATAATAATCAGAAATGATGAAAATACTTTCTCTTAACTTTTTTGTTCTCCAAATTCTTGGATTCTGGAGACCACCGAATTGGACATCTACCTGTAAAATAATCCTTTATGATACATACACTTGTATAATTTTTATGATATTGTACACGGTAACAATACAACAACTGATTGAATTGTTCACATCACCAAGTGACGTTGATAATTTTATTAATGACGTCCGCATCCTTCTAACCATGCTGAATGCTTGTGCAAAATCAACGAATTTCGTCACAAAGAGAAGTGATATCATTAAGACCATTGAAATATTATGATCTTCGCCGTGTTCTCCGCGAGATGGAATCGAGGATGCTATCCAGGAGAAATTTAATAAAGTCATCAGGTATGTCACATTTCAGTAATGTAATGCAGGAGAAAATAACATGAGTCAATTTCGTTTCCTTATTGATTCTTATTCTGCATTCATCCCAAAATCTATGGGAGAGAGTAGAATATTTATAATATGTTTCCTGCACATGATTCTTCCCTCTAAAGGAGGTCCTCACATAACTTCTTTCATACATATCACATTGTGGGACGTCCAATAAAAACTTATCTTTAAGTAAAATTGACGTATCTCTGTTTGCATATGATTGAGTTATTCTTTCATTGGAAAGGAAAAGAAGAAAATGATTATCTTATGGCAATATTTATGTTATTACAGAATGAATTCACTGATTTACGGAGGTCTTATCCAGAGCGCAGTATTCACTCTTGTACTTCAAACAGCAATGGAAAATGCACCCAGACGAGCCCTACCATTCAAATCATGGATGCCCTATGATTCAAATTCGAGTGCATTGTTTTGGTTGAATTATGTGCAGCAAACTTTTGCCACTTATATTACTTCTTTAGTGAATATTTGCTATGATACAATTGTACCAGGATTTATGGTACAAACATGTGCTCAGCTTGAAATTTTCAGGTATCGTTTGAAAAATTACGACGATTATAACTGTAAGAGAAGAAATAACAATGGAACTGAAGATATGAAATACAAATATGAAGTTATGGAAAGAGGAATTGTGTCGAATCACGCTCAACATCACTCAAAAATTCTCCAGTAAGGGAAACTGATGAATTCCTCGAAAGACCGAGCATTTACTCCATTTTCCGAAAATTGATGAATGATTTTCATGTCTCAGATTTGCGGAATCATCGAATAATATATTTACTTACACCATTTTCATACAATTTTCAATAAGTTTGATAGTAATTTGTGTAAGTGTATATGATCTATCAAAGGTTCGGCCATTATCTGCTGATTTCATGGAAGTATTTCTGTACTTGATATCAATGATGTTGCAAATATTCATTTTTTGTTGTTATGGAAATAATGTTACCATTGAGGTAATTAGAATTCTGTGATTGTTAAGGCCCGGTAATACACTTTTTTAGATAAAAAAAGTAACTAATCTAGATGATTTTGGACGCTTTTACGCCTAGACTCATTACGACAGTAAAAGTACGCGGATTGATCTAAATGTGGGCTCAAATGAAAGAAAATAATTTTCTACAGGTCGAAAATTATGTCTTAGGAGCCGGACAAAATTAATTATGACATAATTATTGAAAGATAATTATGCATATCTGGCCCACTGCATATACACCTGATTGGAAACTAACATGGCGGCTAAGAATCACTCCACAAAAACACTAATATCTTTTTTTTATGAATACCACGTCACTTCGAGACATAATTTCCGACTTGTGCACTATTTTTCGCGATTTTCTGAGATATTTTTCATCCTATTTATCCGTGAACTGCGCCTGTAATTAGTCTAGACGTGAATGAAGCGATCAGCTATCATCTTCGGAACAGGTGAACTCTGAGAGACGGCGTCACTCATACATGTGAACTGTGAGAAGCTAAAAATCGGGAGTTACCGACACTCGTACTCAGGGATGCATACGGGGCCCTCAAGACGTTTCAAAAATTTCAAACATTATAATTACAGTATGCAGTTGTTTTGAGTCATAACTTTTTGGAAAAAAAAGAGAAAAACTTAGCAAATTCCGGGAAAAATTGCGTTTTGCGCCAATAACTCGGAAATGGTTACCGATACGTAAAAAAAACAGTGCGCCATGAGTGTAGAGCATGAAATTATCTACAATGATTTGTTGGCGGTTTTCCTCGATTATTGGCAGTTTTAAAACTTTGAGTACGTAACCGAATAGTACGGTTCACGCTGTAGCAAATTGTTTGAATTTCAAGAACAATCCGCTTATTCGACGAAACTAATGAGCGAATCCATTTGGAAGCATCCTGCCAATTGGATTGGATGACGTGGAGTGGCTTGCCGCTTGTGTCATTGGATCTTTTAAAAGGATCTTATTACTAATCTTCTTTCCTATTTATTTTTTAAAAGAGTTAAATTGTTTTCAACACTTGAGAAAAGAATCATCGATTGGAACATATTATCATTACTCACTTCATGGGAAATCTGACTATGGAAACGTACGAAATTTCAAATAAGCACTTCAATGGCCAATTATCCACGAGTATTTCAATACCTGCGAACTTCACGGGATAGTACAATTGCTCAATTACAATAATCCAACGAAACGCTCAACCGTAAGTCGACAGTCAATCGGCCGTCGAGTGGTTTGCTCTGAGGGAGATTAGGTAATGGGGTTGAACTCTGGTACAATCAAGCACTGAACTTCATTACTATTCACAGGTGAATAACAAAAATCTCAATTTTTGAATGTAAGGTATCAAAAACTACGCTTTCGACAACTTGTTTCCAATCGCCGCTTCTCAACACTACTCACCTTCGTGCCCTCGAAGCTTTTCCGTTATTCGAAGATTGTCCGGTTTCAACAATCCTCAAAGCCCAACACTCTTCAAAGGAGGAAGTTTGATTATTGTGATTGAGGGAAGAATAATAGCTGTGATATTTGTATCGTTCGAGAAAAAATGCGCAATATGATAAATTGTAACATGTAAAAATTTGACATAATATAACATATTATGCCATGGTTTGTCATATCCTCACATCTTATGACCATGAAAAATATAACAACTTATGTTCAAAAAATCAATTACATTTTTGAAGAAAACATGTCTCTTTTTTATTCCGTCTTGATACCGTAGAAATATCGTGTTCATGCGATATTTTTTACAATTCGCGCAGATTGATAATTCGGCATTTTCACGGTGTCATTATGATATATATACGGTCTTATTATGGTATAGCGACGGTATTGTAACAATAATGACAGCATTACTTGGTTTTTACACCAAAATTCCATTAAAAAATCGTATCAAAATCGTTCAAATTTTTTCATAGAAATTCTCATGTGTGCAGTAGTGAGGAATCCCTGAGACGTTTGTCCGCGCGCTGCGTGAGATGTTAGAGACGCTTTTTTCTTGTATGTTAGATAAGGACCAGCTAATGTGCCATCTTAGCTCCTCTATTCCTTCGTCATGCTGTATGCCGCAGCGCGTGATTGATTTCAAATTTTACAAAATTTGGCCAAATGATACAACATAAATTAGTACCGAATAATTAATATACAAATAGTACTAGGTCATCCGGTTCCTTTTTGTTGTAAGAACTAAGAATTTTTTCTCTAAGAACTGATCGCGCCGTGAAGAATTTTTTGTCATTCTGGAACATCGAGAAATATTACTCTACTCTGTAGAAGCAATCTTACTTCTATTAAGAATCCTTCAAACATGGAACTTCCTAGAGCTCTACTCGTACACTTGCTAGGCCCGTGGATGAGTGCTGGTAATACGCTAATGTGATTGATCTTTTATTTTCAGAGTGCGAACGTTGGCAATGATATTTATAATATGGATTGGCTGTCACTCACAGTTCCTGTTCAAAGGAGCCTCCTGATTATAATGACGAGATCAATGAAGCCACTTACGTTTACGAGTGGTCATGTCGTAATTTTATCACTTACGTCTTTCTCTAGTGTGAGCAGAGGAAAAAAGAATCGCATCATTCATACCCTATTTTTTCAGACGAAAATCATAATTTGTATATTTCAGTTACTGAAACTCTCATATTCTGCTTACAATTTTCTTCAATAAGCTTCTTAGACGGAGGCAAGCTCAATCACGTAGTTATGAACGATGAGATTTTTCATCAGCAATTTTACATAATAGATGTATGGCACATTCTACCAATTCTCGTCTGACGATTTGGTGGGCAATTTTTCATTTCATCACCCATCTTACAACTTTTTATGCGTACCAAAAACAAGTCAGCCCATTTCTTAGAGACCTGCAACTCCAATGATAATCGAGATAAACAAATTAAGTTTACAAAATGTCACTATATTTAGTGATATTTCGTAAATTTAATTTGTTTCTCACCATTCCTAAACGAAACCCAGTTTGAAAATTTGGGCGACCATGTAGAAATAGACGGATTTTGTCATGGAAAGGAAAAAAACATATTAGAGAGAGAGGACGGTCAAAAACGAGTATACTTTTCTCGAAAAAGACACTTTTAAGGGGTAAAATGGGTGGTCACGATAACATAAAAATGTTTGTTCAAAGTTTTGAATTTTTTACAGAAAAAAGTTCCCTTGAGTTTTTTTGATAAATGATGGTCTAAGACCGCTAAAAAAATGTGGAAAAAAATGCTTTCCGTAAAACGGAAAAAACGCCAAGATTGTATATCTCGCTTATTATTGGAGTTGAAGCTCTCTAAGAAATGGGCTGACTTGTTTTTGGTATGCATAAATCCTTGTGAGATGGATGATGAAATTAAAAATTGACCGTCAAATCCTCAGACGAGAATTAGTGGAATGTGCCGTATATATCTATCTTTTGCAGATGCATGAACAAATATCACATTTGGAATCCTCCATCACCATGTCAATCGTGAGTTCAAAAAAAAGTACATTATGATTCACTTGAAATATATATTCCAATTACTTGAATGAAATTCCAATGTATCTACATTTTGTCACATTTTTTTAGATAAAAATTCAGACCAATGGTGATGCAAATAAATAAAATCAATTAACCTAAATCCAATTGGATGAAACGGAAAAAAATGTTGAGGTATTCAGGATACATTGTTCTCTAATATTTATTTAACTGTTTATTCTAGAATGTGAAACTCAATGTAGGGTCTTTCTCTTCATCTCTAGGCCACGGTCAATTTTTCCACTTTCAGTCATGTATTCGTCTTTTGCAAGTTTACAAATATAACGAAGTTTTTTAGTACACTCTTCTCCAGAAAAAGTGTAACTCTCTTGTGAAGAATTGCGAATTTTTAAACATCTGAAACGAGGAGAAATCGATGCATTAACTGAAAAATATTTGATGTAAAATATAAGATATTTACCGGCCATAGCCATCAACAGTTTCTGTTTGATTTTTATAAACAGGCTTAGCGCTACTCGCCCAAATCCACAATAGTCCAGGATTTAAACCACCAGTCCAAAAATCATATCCTTTTATTCCTTTTATATTTTTAAGAAAATTTCTCACATTTCTATACTCTTCTGATGTTTCAAATTCAATTAAATTACCACCAACTCCTCTGCAAAGACTTGACGAAGATTTCCAATCGTATCCTCTCGAACTTATGTAATAACATTCTTTGGAGATTTTCGTGTAATTCATCGGACATGGCTCTGAATAATTAAAAAAAAACACGTAAGTATCATTATTTAACCATTTAATTTTCATGTAAAATTTATAATCTTACCCTCTAGACTATTATTTCCAGCAAAAACGTAATATAGTAATTCTTCAGCCCTTCTTAATCGCTTCTCAAGATCTTCAACTTTGTACAACAATTTTTCGATCGCCCCTGAAAATAATCAGTGAAAAAACCTTAGTGAAACCGATGCTCATAAAGAAATAATCTATTTTATAGACTCATTGCAGAATTTACTATTTGCATTTGCTATAAAATGGAAAAACATAGAATTCTTTACCTAATAGATATAAATCTGTTTCAGATACTTCACGTTTATTCGAAGTCAGGCCTTTAGGCAATATTGTCAATGAATTATCCCCGAATTTCATAACACGGGACACTCGGCTATTACTTGCTCCATCCTGTGACACAATCCAATCCTCTAATGTTCTACTGAATACACCCAGTTTAGAATCACCATTAACATTATTGCCATTACAATGCATGACAGGAAATATTGAGCAGATCGTTAGTAATAGTATTGACCTCATTCTATTGCGAATCTTACAAAGAATTGAAACTTCCGTTATATAGTTATCAGTGAATCACTCTATAGAAATTTGTTATTCTCATCGATCAAGAATGAAGTTAATAACAATTCACATTTTTATGCTAGGAATTCAATAACAGAGGAAATTTTTAGATAAATTCCTTCTATCATGACTGAGTTTTTTCAGTTTCAATTATTTTTAATTGAAAATATCTGAATTCACCAGAATATGCGAAATTGGTACAGTCGATGACGTTGAACGAATGGAATAACACTGCAGAATATCCCATGTCGGTCGGTGTTGTAGGCCGGCGCTACGACTTTCTCTTCACTTTCATCAAGTCTTTCAGAGAAATACAGGGTCAAAAGCAATTGTCGATGAATCATCAAAAAGCAAGAAAAACATTCGGTCGGTTTTCTCCCGTTGATATAATTTTTTTGAATGGGTATAGGAAATGAAAAAAAAAAACAAGACGAATTCCAGTTATTTCTATAATGAGTCTACATTCCTGCAAGTATACACGTATGCAAATTTCTATAAGAAATATTTGTTTTCTCTGAAAGATTGCAACCATTCTTATGAGAAAGGTTCCAATTTCTTATAGAAAAATTTTTTTTTTATAGAAATTTTCATACGTGTATTTATCTTATCTCTTGCAATTCAGTGTACTTATTAACGCTTATTCGAAAAGAAGTTATCTGGATTTAAATGTTCGATCTCTTTTCACTCAAGGTCACTTGTGCCTTGTACTCGTGCATTGTATCTGCTGTGCAATGGCGTACATTCCGTACATTCATAATTCGGCATTTCCACGGTATCATTACGGTATTATTACGGTACATATACGGTATAATGATGATATTTTTAAGGTAAATATACGGTATTACTCCGGTATAAATACCGTATTTTGGCGTTATGATTATGGTATATATATATCGTGTTCCCCTTCTCTGACTCTAGAACAGACCACAAGGGTCCATCAACAAATGACTCTACGCTCGAGAATATATTACTATTTTATACACCTCCGCTTAGGGAAAAAATGCGAACTCTAGCGGCAGCCGTAGAACTAAC
>JABSMS010071052.1:0-19832 GCA_018902275.1 Aleiodes sp. PSUC_FEM 10030003
TCACAATATCCAAAGAGAGCAATTTTCGAACGTTTTTATGAATTTTTCTTACAAATTAAACCATTCAATTTTTTTTAGATTAGAATATTTTCTCATTGCTCAAAATGGAAACTTAAATTTCAACGCTAAGATATTTAAAAAACAAAATCATTAGAAAATGTCCGATAATCTAGGCTCAAAATGGGCTCAAATGTATAGCTAACACCATTCAAAAAAAATTTAAGAAAAAACCACATTGCTGAAGTCTTTGGATATCCTCAATTTTAGATTCATCCACTTTTAACATTTCGCTATTAAGTTTTTGATAAATATCTCAAAAAATAAGGCAGATAGAGTCATTTCCGCCGAAACCTTTTTTGTAGCTCTGAATCTCCTCTACAAAAAAGGTTCCTATGAAATTTTCTCTATCTCCTCTACTTTCCGAGATATTTCTAAAAAACCAAACACCCACCGCAAAACTGATTACTCCAAATCGATAAAAAATAAATAAATTCCTTAAAAAATACAAACCATTAGGCGGCTGAAGGACTTTCAACGTCTGGAAGACCTCCAGTGTTCTACTAACAATATCCTGAACTGTCTCCTGCCCGAATTTACACAAACTGACAGTATTAAACTCTTTATTTTGCTGCGGCTGTGGCTGTTGCGCCTGTACTTGGACCTGTGGTGCCTGTCCCGGTTGCTGTTGCCCACTTTGTTGCTGCGGATTTTGTTGCACCGGCGTCTGGGGTGTTTGCAATTGGTTTCCGCCTGGTGTACCCTGGCTCATTTGATTGGCTGCCTGTTGCTGCTGCAGTTGCATTTGTTGCTGCTGTAATTGAAGTTGCTGGGCCTGTTGTGCCTGCATTTGTTGCAATTGTTGCTGCATTGTTACGGATTGTTGGGCAGCAAGTTGCTGCTGCTGGGCCATTACTTGTTGGGCATTCCACATGCTCATTGGATTACCACCGACTCCAAATTGTTGGGGATTCACCATTCCTGTTTTTCGAAAAATTAAAATAATGAGTAAATTTATAAAATTAAGTGCAATGTTTTAGACGGTGTTTTTTTTGAATATCACGGAATTTGTGAGAGTTGGAAAAAAAGGTTGACACCTTCTGCGGAAATTGTTGGAAGAATTATGATATTAAAAATAGCAGACATCTCAAACTTTTTGGTTTTTTTTCTCCACCAAATAAATAATTTAAAAAAAAATGAAAAATATGCACATCTACAAAATTCAAACAATTATAAGTGCAAATTTTTTGAATATTTCTTTTACCATAATTTATTCGATTAAAAAAATCCAAAACATTGTCAGATGCATGGCAATTTCATCATCACAAAAATTCTCAGCTTTTTACCGTTCAAACTTGCTGTCACTGGTTGCCCAGCTTCATCAAGCAGTACCAAAGAGCAAGTTGCATCAAAACCGATTCCTTTCACCCGCTCCTTAGGCGTTTCGCTGATCACATTCTGTGAAATTGCCAGAAAAAAAAGTCAATAAAAAAAATACAATCCTTAAGAGAAAAAAATTATCTTTAAAGACCTTCACAGTTTTCTTCACGGCATCCCAAATATCTTCCGAAGATTGCTCATAAAAATCCGGTACAGAATTATAGGTTTCAGTGGGATTTGTTGAAATTTTTATCAATTTCCCATCAGAATCGAAAAGAGCTGCTCTCACACTGCCGGTACCGACGTCAACGCCAACATAATAATCCATGATGCTCTTCAGTTGCCTCAAATCTTCAAACTGCTCACTTCAAATTGCACCAGAGTTGACGCCAGTTGTTATCTCATGTTTATGATAACATAAAAGTCTCAACGGAATTCAAAACGTATTACGATTTATCATTCGCATTGATGACCTCTGATAACCACTTCGCAATGAATGAATCCACTTCGTTTTCTTGTGTTTTTCTCTGTGCTGGAACTGATTATTTCTAATTTATTAAGAACAGTTTATGAGTTTTTGACAGTAAAAGTTAATTCGTCGAAGAAGATAGAAATTATTATCTATTCCATAGACAGAGAATATTCTTCGCATCAATATAAAACTTTTGTCCTTTATTAATTTTTCTTAATCTCCAATATTTCCAGTTATCCATTATTCAAAAAGATTAATCTTGCCTTTATTGTTCATTTAACTTTTTCCAATTGTCTATTTATTAATCGATGAATTGTAACAATCGAGAGAATTTTAGTACAGAATTTGTTCTGCTCGAAAACATATAATTTTTCAAAAATAATTTTTTTTTCTGCAGACATTCATGAAAAAATTCAACAATATCGGTCAAAAACTCGGTGTCAGAGCGTGATTCTTCAACACGTGGTTGTCGACGTGCCGTCTGTTTGTTATTAGAGACATCTGACGATTCCCGTCACTGCTGTCCCAACAATCATTAATGAGAAGCATCACAAAATTCATACGTAATTCCAAAAACTATAATTGATTATTTAATTGTTGAAAATAAACTATCTGGTATTCAAATTTGAACTTCAATAAAAAGAATGAGATAATTCGAGGAAATCCTTGAGCGGTTAACCTCACAATGGTGCGATTCAAGAACAGGTAAAACATTCTATCTTCTGGTTAGAAGCTCGCAAATTTTTTTATTATGATTTTTTACAAAGATACATTACCGTTGAGATAACGCCACTGGGCAATGATGACACCACTTTAATACTGAAGCCAACTGCATTGCACTATTCGATTCAAAAAAATGTTGAGAAAATGTATGGAGACTTTGGACTGGCTGCTATCAAGGCTGGATTTAATGGTGAGAATATAATTATAAATTGAAAAAAAAATTCTCGAATAAACTTGATTGATGAAAGTGTTTTCCTTTCAGCAAAATATTGCAATACGCACACGAGAATAGCCTTAATTAAATGTCGTCACGGTCCTCATAATTTTTTAATTAATTCAATTCCGACGATTAATGACGTTGGCGGACGATTTGTCTCTACTAAGATTATCTACGTCGGTGCAACAATGAAACATTGTTTTTTGTTTATCAAAGTAAGTAAGCAATAATTGAGGATGGAGAATTAATAAAATAATGAAATGATATCCAATCTCGATTTCTATTTTGAAGGCACATCAGCAGAAAAAATTGCAGCAAATGTGGGGGGAGTTAAAAACCGACGAGGAAAGGAAAAATATGATTGAAACTTTGATGACTCTTACACCTGAAATGAAAGAATTTAAATAACGAAATGAATTTTTAAAAATTGTGATAAACTTGGAATAAAAAATTATGGTAATTAATTTTTTTTTTTTAAATGTGCGGAATAAATTCAAATTTATTGGGGACTTTATCACAAATGCGCTGAATATTGAATAATCTGCATGTGAAATCATGCGCGGATGATAATTCATGTAAATAATTTTAATTCATTGATGTAACAAATTAATGTGGAACATCAGTGACATGGAAACGTAAAATGAATCATTGAAAAAATCCTCAGATCAATGAGATTGAAAATGAGATTTTTTATGAATCATTGTTACAATAAAAAAAAATATTTTTTGAATCTCCGGAGTGTTGGAGGTCGCTCCAGTGTATTTCTGAAGGGTCACTGCCCCCCTCCCCCCTTAAAAATAGCATATCGAAAGGGAGACGACTCCCTCTACACACCAGTTTACCGAAACTCAGTAGAAACGTTGGAACAAGCGTCCTAGAACTATTATCAATTTATTTATTTAGCTCTAATTTGTCGTTCGTTTGTCTGCAGCTCCAGAAATTTGAGTAAATCGAAAAACAATAATTAATTAGAGGATAGGAAAACTCTTGAGATAGTTTTAAGTGAAAAATCGTGAATAAAGAGATAGGAGCAGCGGATGTGCTCGATTCTATGTGAATCGAGGTGGAGAGAAGGTCCCCAGGGATCTCCAATGTCCACTTCGGAAGGAGTTGGCGAGCAAAAAAAAAATTCTAATGAGGTAATTTTATTTATAATATATTTGTCACTTCTCCTGTAAATCATAAAGGTCGTTGAATTTATGTGATTTTGATTGATAGTAAGATGAAGGTTTTTTTTGTTTCTCACAACTCCGGGGGGTATTGATTTCCATTTGCAATTGAAAGAACGAGGCTCTTTTCGCGAGAAATAGAATTTACTGGCAATTTGCAGGTGATTTTAATATAATTCATACGATTTATGGTCAGAGAATTTTATTTCGTATTCGTAGAAAATAATTCGGACAAAAATAAGTGATGGAAAAAAAGGAAATGCCAGCGAAATGTTTAGTTTTTTTTTCTTGAATCGATTTTTATTTAATAGAGAACATTTTTTATAAATTATGGAGCAAAAACTGCTACGGAAGAGCAGAACTAAGAATACTTATAAACATTCAATGGTCTAGGCTAATTTTTTAGAGATTGGCGCACACAAGCAATGGACGTTTTCATCACCTGAAAAGTTTTTATCACATTTCCGCAATGCCTCCAAGCGATCGGAATTCAGAGACGCCCGGCAATAATTTCATGTCCATCTGCTAGCCACCCCTTCTCGAATCTCTCCTACAGTTAAACGCCCTCCCTAGAATGCATTCTTTCGGTCCCAGAGTTTATATTTACTCTCAGTATAATATACACACACGGCATGTCTACATGCCATCGCAGAGGTATTCATTCCCAAAAAAATCCCACAGAACGTATTATAAACATTGCAATACTGACACCGGTATAAATAGTCTTCAATAATGACTAGAATTGCTCAAAATATTTGTATGAAATTCATAAGTTTTTACTCAGGTGAATAAATACTTTGTTTCAACTTCGAAGTCTTGCACAATCCAACTCCCGTGGTTTTTTGAATGGTTCCATAATTTTTCATGAGTTTTAAAGTTCTACCAACTCGTCCACCGTCTCCAATGTAGAGCACATTCTTCAATGATACCTCCGGGCCCATTATAATACTCCCGCCGTCTCCTATATACTCGATTTTTCCTTCGTTACTACCAATTATTTCCATTCTACTTCCGTCTCCTATCATGCGGATTTTTCCGGTGTTCTCTGTGACCTTCAGCCGACACCCGTCCCCTACGATCTCCACAGTTCGATCGTTAGACTTGAGAGATAGTCTGAGATTGTCTCCATGAATTACCTTTGCGTTGGTTTTATCTCTAGCCATCGTTTTCATTTAGTTTTCCATGAGCGATCTGAAGTAAGAAAAATTACAACTAGTTTATGTTGGGAGCTCGAAAGAATATATTTCAATTATTCGTTTTTTCGAATAGTGCCAAATGGTTATCATTTGAGTCCTTTTCAAAATTTTGTTAACAAGAACAAGAGATTTTCTTTCAATTTTTCCGAGTTACAGAATTGATTTTCCATAAATGGAAATTATTTTCTCCCACACTACCTTATTACAAAATAATTCAATTTTTTTTCTTCTGAAATCATATTCGCTAATCTCTAAATTCGTATCATTCTCAAATATTTTTAAACTGAATAACTTTTGACATCCACGTCTTCCCGTATATCGCAAACACATAATTTATCGAATTCAAGAATAGTTCCATTTAATTATAAAAAATTTCTGTTTGAAAATTACCTTAACAGCTCCAATTAATTTATAATGAAATAGTAGCAATAGATAAACAATTGTCATCAACACTTCCAATGTACTTTCGAATCCATTGAGCAATAGAATGATAATTTTTTTTTTAATGCAATGGATTTATTCAACTCTGCATGTTCCCGTCTTTATCCTTTTATTGGGTCGCTTAAAAAGTCTTCTTGTTCTTTATAAACGCTAACCACGCGTTTCCGGAGCTACAGTGGGGGAATTGTCATGCGAAGTGAAGGATGCCAGAGAACTGATATAAGTACCCCACTACCGTAATCAGTAGCCTTGATGTCAGCTGTCGTCGGTTATTCCCCCGTTTCCCTACTCCAAAGATATTGTATTGATGTGAAACTTTTTTTCCTTTGATTTCTTTCTCGTTCATTGAAAGTGACATCACAGTCTGGGGATCCCAATCATGCTAATTAACCATTATTCTGCATTCCTTTACATAGCATGTATGCTTCAAAATATTCAATTAAAAAAAAAGTTAAATAATTGTTTTCAAAATAAATAAAGATGGACTTTTTCGAATTATTTAAGAGAAATAACGTTTGAAGTTAGTTGAATTGTTTGGGAGATAAATGCCTCTACGTTAAAGGCAACTAGCGATAACGAGATTTGTCTGTCAACCCGTGCCCCGTATTCGTATGATTTTTTCCTCTTCCTGTTATTCTCTATGAGATGAATAAACGAGGAAAATTGGATATGAAGGGGATTCTGCGATTGAATGCAGTTGATGAGAATTTGTGTCCAATTTCCTGGGATAAATCGACATTAAATGAAATATATGAGCGTAATATTTAATATTATAATTCATCAATGAATTAATCGAATAACTGATTGAGACATTTTCAACCGTTTTAGGATGACGATAAAAGTTTAAACATGAACGGAGAGCTGATAGAGAATGATCCGAAGATTGCCGAGCTGTGTCTTCCATCGCCTCCTCAGTACGTTACACGTCAGGATTCAGGTGTACCGGAGGATTTGTCATCGCCATCCAATAAAACATCGCCAGAGAACGACGAGGATGATGATGATCCCAATGGCACAATGAATAGTGATTGCAATATTACAGTAATCCACGTAACCGACACACTCACGGAAAATAAAGATAACAAAGATGGTAGTGATTCAGGTGTTGAGGGATGTACCGGTGAAATTGCCAGAGTCAATGGATATTCAAGTATGAATAACCTTGATGAAGTTTCCTGTGATTCGAGCTTAGTTTCATGCTCCTCCGTTTACGAGGATCCGTGTGGTACATTACCAGATGAACTTTTACCTCAAACAAATTCATTATCCCATTCTCGAGCAACTGGTGAACACACAAGTGAGGGTGGTAGTGAGAGTTCATCGGTAACAGGTTCAACTGGCATCCGCTTAACTTCCAAATCTTCAAAACATCCACCAAATACACCGAGCACAGTTACAAGTACTAAGAAGAAAGCGAGTAAATCAGATTCACCTCAAAAAACGTTCAGAACACGCTCAACTGTCCAAAGTGATAGCCAAAATTTGAAATCCCGGGCTTCAATTCAAAAAACTCCAACTGCCAAGCCAATTACTAAGCCATGGTCTTCAGGAACCCCAATCAGACCAAGAACCAGGTCCAGACCCATTCCAGAGTCTTTGACTTTATCAATATCATCACCATTAGCAAAAGAACTTGACAAAGATCTGTCTCAGAGGGGCTTAACACGTGGAACAACATCGAGCATCTCTAAATGTCGTACCACTCCTGTCTCCACTCCGTCAGAAGATTTCAAACGTCCATTATCAACACCAAGGGCTTCGAAAATCTTAACAAGATCAATAACTGTGGATAAAACGAAATCAGAGGCACAGAAATTGGAGACAAAAACCATTGACACATTTGGAACATTGCCAAGAAGGAGAACCACCTCCAAACTGAGCATTGCTAAAACTGAAAAGCCTAAGAAAGCAAATAGCCGGGATTCATCCTTAAGTAGAATTGATAAAACATGGAAGAAGTCCACCACAAGGACAAAGCCATTAGAAAAAACAATAATTTATCATGAAGTATGTGTTCAAACTGGGTTAACAGCACCGGACATTGAAAAGCTCATCAGTGGTTTTCCTACGAGGTTTTCTGGTCCCGAAATTCCTGATAGAATAACTTCAGACACCCAAACCGAAGTCTCCATGGTGCCGGAGTCTCATTATCAAACTTTGAAGTCTCAATTCCAAGATCTACGAAAGGAGAAAGAAAAGTTGGAGCAGAAATTAAGTATAACTGAACACAATCTGATTGATGAACGCTCAGATCATCAGTTCACTCGGCAGGAACTTGAAAAGAACCTTCAGAGAGTCCAAGCAATATTAGGAACTACTGAGAATCCTGAGGGAAATGATTCACTCCTTGAATTGGAGTCTCATTTTCAGGAATCTGGACAAGTTGTGGCTAATCAGCAAGTTGAGATAGCGAATTTACAGTCTCTGTGTCGAATGTTGAACAGAGATCTTGAGAAAAGTTTAGCAGCTCAGAAAACACTTCTTCAGCATCAGCAGGAGGTGGAAGCAGAGACTTTAGAGCTTCAAGAGTTCTTGCATCTGGAGAAAACTGCAATGGCTGAAGCTATGAAAGAACTTGAAGCTGAATTAACTCAAAGTAAAGAACTGATAGCCACAAAAGATGAAGAATTGAAAAGAAAAGCAGAAGAATGTAAACATTTAGTAAGAATAAGTGAGCAAAGACACCAAGAAAATCTTTCTATGGAGATAAGAATGAGTGCAATTGAGAGAAAATCGAGAGAATTACTATTAACACAAGGGGCTGCAGTTTCTGGAGCTGCAGTTGCATTATCTGGACTTGGCAATAGACTTGAGGGACTTGTTGATCAACTCGTCAAGTCTTATAAAATTTCGGAAAAAGATCTAGAAGATGTAGTTTATCACAATGAAGCCTATTCAAAGTCGAACAGCAGTGCTGAATCATCACCAGTTAGTTCAAAGTCTCTAAAGGATCTTGTGCCATCTCCAAAGAGACATTCTTTTGTATCTGCTGTGATTGGAGCTATAAGAAATGCTGCTATACATCCATTCGCAATAAAGGGAAGTGAGAATAGATCTTGTGAAGTTTCAAAGAATTTCTTTAGGGATTTCAAAACTGATTCGAGTGAAGAGCTTCTTGATTTTGAAACTGAACCATGTTTAATGATGGAGAGCGTTCTTGAGGATGTACCACTGCATGATGGTTATTCGAGAAATATGGTCAGCAGTTGTGACTCATTGAGACGTGGTTTTAGTGTTCCTGATGGTGTGTTAGATAGTTATCATGAGGATGTCAGTAGTATGGAAAAGAGTGGAGACGAATTCAGCTCTCTCAATAATTTAACTCAGGCAATTTTGAATAGAAGGAGAGTTGAAGAGAATGGTGAGGATGATGATTGTGAAGAAGACGATGACGACGGGGAAGATGGGAGAAGTGGAGATGGTACTGGAATTGAGGGGCATCAGGTTCATTATTGTACAGCTGTTCATCTCGTGGATCAGGTAATCGACGTAGATAATTTGGTAACGAAATTGTTGAAGGTCCTGAGGATTATTCAGCTTGAGAATGATACTTGTATCAAGGAATTGAGAGATGAAAAGGGAGAATTGGAAGGAAGACTCACCATCATGGGAAGAAAAGAGAGTACAGAGGTAAATAATTGAAGATTTCTTGCTCTTACTTGACGAAGTTTCAAAGAAAGAAAATAAACTGTTTGTTGCAGAAAAACGAAATTCCGTCGTGAATCACGAGCTCAATCAAATCTAGTCTTATTTTCTCTCGACAATCAGTTCCCCAGTTGTTTCAGAACCTGCGCCTATAGACTGCTGCATTTTTCGAGTGAGACTGCATTTATTTTTCATTGAATTTTTTCAATCTCTCTTTTTCGCTTTGACGGTGTTGAGCAGACGATCAATTAATTAGAAAATAATGTGTATCATAAAATTGTAAAAAAAAATATTAGTCCTACTTTACATATACCCAATTTTTGTACTCCTAGCAAACAAGATTGAAGCGGATCTTTGAGAATTAATGAAAAAACAGGAACAAGAAAAGAAAGATCTGTATTTATTGTAATTTCAGATGAATAAATATTGTTTTAATAAGAAATAAACAGTACACACTTCTCTCATATAGAACTAATTATCCCAATAATCCCAAAATGTAAAGTTGGAAGCAGTTTAAAGATGTCCCATCTGTTTTAGAAGAGGTGCGAGGAAACTGACGAGTTTTAGTTGCCCCCTGGAAAATAAAAAAACCAGTATGAGATTGGGAAACAAGTATACAATATCTTTTCTTTATTAGAGTACAGTAGCTTCCGCTAATAAAATTAGCAATTCTCTTCCGAATGAATATGGATATTGATATTTCTAAAAGATGGAAAAACATCGAAGGTGACACGAAAAGAACCGAGAATGTCACCGAAAAATACAAAGAACGCTTCAAATGGGATAAAAAAAATCTGTATAAAAAAATAAGTTTTGTTAACGGAGAACTTTCTTCTTAACGAAACCTACCTTCGAGGGAACTTCTAATCTGTTAACGAAAGTGATGCACGGAAACATGCATTCCTTGAAACTTTAAAGCTTTTTTCCCACTCTACACGTTTTCAAAGGCGACGACGGCTGTAACTCAAAATTTATTGCACCGATCCTTTTGAAATTTTGTACACTCTTTCTGTACATAAACGACGAGGGAACGTGCTGATTTTTGAACGCTGTCGATTTTTTTTGTTTTAATAATGATTATTATTTTTTATAACTACGAATTAGCCGATTTTCTTGGGCGAAAATCGCATTTTCGACTTCCAAGTTCTCCAAGACTTCGAAAAACGCTAAAAAAAACTAAAACGCTAAAAACAAACCTGGAAGAAACTTACCGATGTCCAATTTTTTTTGGTTCAAACAGTTTCTCTGGCTTCTGATTGTCAATGGGATGTGGAGTAGGTGTTGACACATCTTGATTTCCCTGAGGTTTGTTCAAAGGTTTCTCTGTACTTCCTGAAGGCGCAAGAATGCCGGAGAAATTGTCGGGAATGCCACCGGCAAGAAGAAGAGCTTCTACTGGCGCTACAACTAGTACCAAACCATCGATTTGAACTCTGTAGTTTTCGGATCCATTTTGACGTTGATCGTAGGTATTCTCCAATTGTTCTGGCCTCTCAGTAGACTCTGCTGAATCCAAAGACAATCCAAGATCATTTTCAGATATTTTTCTGTGCTCCAACCGAAGCGATGAGACTGGAGAACATTGAGAAACACTAAAAACTGTTATTATTAATAATAAAATGATCTTGAAAACCCTCATGTTTATCTGAACCATTTGAATAAGCTCACGATCTTCCTGTAGACCAGATGTGACTAGGGATCAGTAAACGTTCATGGCCTCAGGTGACTCAACCACTTTGAGTCCCCACTCCTGATCATCTCTCATTCTTCCGAGTTCAACAAACTGATGTGAACTTGAATTCTATAAGGAGACTTCTTGCCAATCCTCGTTACATAATTGATGATATTCCTCGCATCCGTAGCAGCATCTATTTCATCCGTAATGATATTACGGAATTTTTATTAGCTAATTTTTTTTTGTTCCTAAAGGAGAAGAGAAAATTTGCTCTCATTAATAGAGTTGATGAAGAATTCTGACAGAAATTGTTGATCGTAACCAGATAGTTCTGTTATTTTGTCGATATCTGGAAAATAAAAAGTCTTCTGGACCAACCACCAAGGCGATGACACACGAAGAGTCTCGAGGCGAGATAACAATATTCACATGTGAGATAGACAGAGCTGTCATCAAAATCAAAGACATTTGGGGAATTAATTAATACTAGGTGACGATTTTTTATATTTTCAATTATAGAGGATTCAATTAATTTGATGATGAAAAAGAAATCCTCGGCATCAAAGGATTTGTAAGCTGAATTATAAAGAATAAATTCAGTTTCTGGAAATTGAAATCATTCTTCCCAATCGAACCTTTTCTTATTCTATTCCGATTATTGTTATATATAATCAATAAAATTCTAAAATAGTCAAATTATCATTTTTTTTGTAAATTTGATAGAAATTATCTGGCAACCAACAATGTTAATTTCGTCGAAACTTTGAGTTCTGACAGCCACGTCGGTCGAATACTCCTTTCCTCTTCGATAATCATTTGGTATGAAAATGAAAAATTTGATGAAATAAAAAAAGAAATGGTCTTAATGTGATGATAAATGTCACTTTATTCAAATATGAAGAATACTTAAAAATTAAGGATTTATTATTCCAGTTATTTAAAATTAAATATTAATTGTTGATCCATTTGTTCTTCAAAGTTCCAACCTCAGCAGGAATGAATTAATTTTTGAGGGAAGCTTCAAATTGGCAAATACCGAATCTATCTCTAAATCTTCCAGGCCCACAGTTCTCAACGCCATCACCAATGAGTTTAAGTTCATTTTTTTTCTTTGCTGGCTCTCGTTGAATCTCTTCAAGATTTCTAGGTTCCTTCTCCAGTTCCGAAGGTATTAAATCAGAAATTCTCTCGATCTCTGCTTCAGCATCATGTTGATTCTTAGTTTTTCCAAAGTCTGAATCAGTGTCAAAAATTCCAGGTAAATCAAAATCAAGGGCAGAACCAGCTGCAGTGCCAGTAGACGGTGCAACGACTATCAAAATGTTCTCCAAATTGGCATGAACATTTAATTTTCCATCCTGTCGTTGATCATATTTGGCTGGTGAGGAATTGGTCAATGCCAGAATTCCAAACACAAGAAACAGATATCTATACATGTCTTCGATCTCAATGTGTGAGCACAACTGAGGATTTTCCGTATTACTTGCCCTCATCCGACGAATGCTCCACGCTCTCAAGGAGGGAAAGAGAAAGAGTAGGGGAGAGAGAGACAGAAGGAGGGAGAAGGTCAAGGACCATCTGTTAGGCCAGTACAAATTGTGATAATGAATTCAATTACATCGTTACTGCTTTTGGATAACTTATTGGGAAGAATATTTGGAATTTCATAATGGATTTTGTGATGATCCAAAATTTGCCGAGATCTGCAGATAGAATTCTATAATACTCTCTTCTTTAGTTAATCCATGAAATGAAAAATTAATGAAATAGGAAATGGGATTCTTGAGAAAAATTTAATTTTTTAAAGTGAGTGTAAAATTCGTTAACAAAACAGTAATTACAATTTCTGCACATATTTTATGTCGCAGATTGAGTTTCTGGGCGTTTCGGGAGCATTCTCATGGCAAATCTGAAGTATAAATTTTTCTCTTGAATCTTGAAATTTTTTTGATACACAGTTTGCAAGTAATAAATTATGGAAACTTACGGAAGAAATGAGAATCGTCTTCTTTGCTCTTTTTTACAACGTCCTTTGCCATCCCTGTGGTATCCAGCCTGGCACAATCTCACTCGACCATGTTTGAGCTCTGATTGCTCACTACTACTAACATTGAAGGAATCGCCTAAAGGATCTATCGTCATTTCACCCAAAGGAGTCGTTGAATTCAAATTGGATGATAAAAGAAATGTAGAATTATCATTTGATGAAGGCGAAATTGTGCTGGTGGGAGTTTCATGAGTGTTGCTTATGTTTGATGTAGAGTTCGGAGGATTTGTTGGCCAGGTGTACCAGGGATTAGCCGTTGTATTTGACCCTGAAGGGCGTGGGGGCGGTTTAATTGTGAAATCAGAATAGTCGTAGGAATAATTATAATCCTGAAACATTTGAAAACTTTGTTGTTTACACTTTCTCAAATTTCGTCAGTTATGTTCATTTCCATTTTACCGTATAATCTTCCAGCAATTCAGTATCGATGAGTGCAACGACTTGCACATCTTTTAGATGTACCTGAACGTTCACGTCTCCTGTTTGACGCTGATCGTAGGCAGTTGGATTGCCCGAAACTTTACACGCAACAAGCAAGTATATCAAACATGAAAGAGACATTTTCATTGATCTCTTTTTCTGTTAACTTAAAACTCTATGAAATTGAAGAAACTTGGGAAAACGAAGTTTACACGATAAACTGTAAGACGAGAGTGAACAAGACTTGTCTTAAACTGTGGCGAACCGGTATTTTAACAGCACCATCACAAGTATCCAATCCTGATTTCAATGTCCGGTTGTTGAACCCGCAATTTATTTCTCTCAGTTTAACGGGATGTTCTTTTTTAATGTATCCAGCATTTTTAGATATTTTTTGCAATCTTCCTCGGCAGAGATGTTTAATATTTCTCTTCGTTTTTCAAGAACAAAGTTCCATTTTCCTACGTATGAAATCATAGAAGAATCGCCGTAGACCTGGCCATAAATATGTCCATAGATTTTCCCATGGCCAGTTCATAGTAATTAGGTGCTTTTGAAAAGATTTTGTAATGAATTCCATGGACAAATGTGAGGTGTCTAGCCGCTAGACCCATGCAGCCCCAGACTGAGATTTTCACCTAATCCGCAGGTGTTTCATGGTATTAAGGTAATCTCATACACCTGCCGATCCTTCTTGTTATTTTCCATAGCCTTCAAGTAATTACATTTATTTAATTTTTGGGATTCATTCCACTGGATCAGTATGTCTTTTTTTATCGAGCATAAAACACACGGTCATATTTTTTCGAATTGTTTGGCTCACCTCAAAACGTAACTGAAAACGCGGGTGCTGATTGCTATTGGTTCTTCCATTTTTCCCCTAGATTGAGCACAGCCACAAAAGAATCCTGGGTATCTAGTAACCTTGAGTGGCAGTATACCGACGGCGGCTACTTTGTTTTATCTACATCAGCACGACGCGCCACCAAACGGTATGTGCTGAACTTACTTCTCATAATGGAGCTGCCAATAAACTGAGTACTTGGGGCCTTTATTCTTTTTGTACGAATAAATTCAGCGTTGTGTGTTGAGAGCAAGTGCTTTTTTCAATTGAAGAGTCAATCAGCGAGACTCGTTTCTATCATTCTTTCTGAAATTTCTAGATTTGTTTTTGATTTTGGAGTTTTTTTTTCCACCTCAAGGGTTTTTAAAAATGTGGCAAAATTTCTGAGATATTCATTCGACGAAGAACGGCGTTCTCTGGTTTAATTTTCTTAGGAAATGTCTGATTCCATTGAAGTCAAAGGAAACAACAGTCCAAGTCTTTTGGATAATCTCAGGAATTTCAGATTTCAGAAGAAAAGTATAAAAAAAGTCATCATGTGTAAGTATCTCCATCATTTTTAGATTTCCTACCCTCGGCGTTGGAAGACTCATGTGCGTTTTCTTTCAAGAGAAAGAAGAATTCATATTTTACTTGTTCGATATTCTTTTCTTTTATCTGACAACTCTCAATGAGTTTTCTAATTACAAATCCCGTTTTTATGCTTGAAAATTCTCCTCAACAAATTAAAAAAAAAATCATAGCTTATTCGGAATGTCAATTTATATTGTGTTCTTGATACAATTATGTTGATTAGCCGATGATGATAGTAATTTAACGAGTCCCGAAGTCCAGCCGAGAAGGAAGTGTGTTAATAGGATTGTGGACAGTGATGAGGATACTTCAGAATGTTCTGCAAAACCACTGACCCCCGAATCTGATCCCGAATCTAAGGATAAAGAGAAAAAATTGCAGTACCTTAGGGCAGAATATCCAACCATCGAATTTACAGTAATTATTTTAAAAAAAATTCCATTCTGAATTCTATTACATAAGGTAATGCTAGATGAATAGTAATTATTTTTTTTCCTCTTGAAGAAAATCCAAGAAGTCTTGAGCAATTCAAACTGGAACACAGATGATGCAAAAAAAATCCTCAGAACACACAAAAAAAGGCCACTGGAGTCCTCTAAACAATCAAAAAAAAAGCGTAGAAAAAAAGGCAATAATGATGACGAGGAAAAGGATTGTGATTCCGACGAAGCTACTTACAAAACCAGAGTATTCGATAGTGATGAAGATTCAGATGTGGAAATCTCAAATGAATTAACTGGGGATAAAAAAGCTGTTCTCGAGTTTATGCAGAACGGAAAGATGGCAGAATTTTTGTTGATGCATTATTGCTCTCAGAAGAAAGCTCAAGCTATCATCGATGCCAGGCCCTTTGAAAATTGGAGGGATTTGGTTCAGAAGTTTCAGAACAATAAATATCTTGATACTGAACTGTTGAATTCTGCACAAGTACTTCTAGCGACAAGGAGTGTTGTTGAAGCATTAATGAAGAAATGCCTACGTTTGTCAGGTAAAATTTAATGGGTTTTGAAACATTTTATTGAATAATATGAGTTTTTAAAGAAAAAACTTTAAAAAAATTATTTTTTTCTAGCGAATATGGAGAGAGCAGTGGCAGCAGGTGCTACTTCGATTCCTAAACAGCCATCAACCCTTTCGCAAGATCTTAAGTTAGCTCCATACCAAATGGTGGGTCTCAACTGGCTGGCAGTAATGCATTCTCAAAATGTAAATGGAATTTTGGCCGATGAAATGGGCCTTGGAAAAACTATTCAAGTCATCGCCTTTCTCACGTACTTGAAAGAGTCCAAAGTATCCAATACAGTTGGTCCTCACTTGATTGTCGTTCCCAGCTCCACTATGGAGAATTGGTCGAATGAATTAGCTCGTTGGTCACCAAGTTTGAATGTGGTTCAGTATTATGGATCCCAAGAGGATCGAAAATACATGAGAATGGGATGGAGAAATGGAGACTTAGATGACGTTGATATTCTCTTAACTACTTATAATTTAATTTCATCAACACCAGAAGAACGTAGATTATTTCGAGTTCTACCAATCGAGTACGTGATCTTTGACGAGGCCCACATGCTCAAAAACATGTCCACAATTCGTTATGAGAATTTAGTCCGTATAAATGCAAAACATAGAATTCTCTTAACCGGAACTCCACTCCAAAACAATCTCCTCGAATTAATGTCTTTACTCATATTTGTAATGCCATCCATATTTGCTGGCAAGCAGAATGATCTGAAGAGTCTCTTCTCAAAAAATCCTAAGCTCCAAAATGAAAGGAAGAGCGAAGATTTGCCTCAATTTGAGCAAGAACAAGTTGACAATGCTAAACTCATTATGAGGCCGTTCATTTTAAGAAGATTGAAGTCTGAAGTTCTGAAAGATCTCCCGAAGAAGTCTGAAGAGGTAATGAAATGTCCAATGATAAAAAAACAGAAAGAGTTATATAAAAGACTCCTTGAAGAATTTTCTGAAGAAGCTGGAAGATCAGCAACAGTTAATGGTATAGGGATGATGATGCAATTGAGAAAACTTGCCAATCATCCACTTTTGATTAGAGATTACTACGATGATGATAAACTTGAAGTAATGTCCAAGAGATTAGCAAAGGATTCCACCTATAAAGAGAAGAATCCTCAGTTTGTATTTGAAGATTTAGCTTGGAAAAGTGATTACCAAATTGCTGAACTCACTAGGGTGCATAGAACCCTTGCAGGTTTTGGTTTACCCCAAGACCTGATTCCAGAATCTGGCAAGCTGCGGAAACTTGATGAACTTTTGCCTAAAATGAAGGATGAAAATCACAGAGTTTTGATCTTCAGTCAATTCACCATGGTCCTGGATATTCTTGAAGAGTATCTAACCGTTAGAGGACACACTTACCTCAGGCTGGATGGGCAGACACCTGTAGTTGATCGTCAGGATCTTATTGATGAATTCACTGGTGATAATAGTATTTTCGTGTTTCTACTGAGCACCAGAGCTGGTGGATTGGGGATTAATTTGACTTCTGCTGATACTGTGATTATTCATGACATTGATTTCAATCCTTATAATGATAAACAAGCAGAGGACAGGTGTCACCGTGTTGGGCAGACTAAGTGAGTTTCTTTTCCACCCTCTAGAAGAGGGAAAGGAGAGTATTTGAATAGTTGGTGGCTTCCATAATTATTGAATGATCATTATTCCTTGAGAACGTATTTGAAAAATTTCAGTCCAATATTTTCAGTTTATTATTTGATATTTACATTTTTTTGTATAAGGCGCGAGTTCTCAAGTTCATTCGAGATCTTTGCACTACTTTTGAATTTCTCGTTTTTCTTTCATTTCATGAAATAGTTCAGATTTTTTTTTCTCAATGTGTACATTAATTGCAAATTTTCCATGATAATGTACGTATCTTGTATTACAGACCAGTTAATATCATTCGATTATTATGTGAGGGGACAATAGAAGAAGGAATGTACGAAATCGCTCAAGAAAAGTTGAATTTGGAGCAGAAAGTAACTGGAAATGGAGGTAAATGTCAATAAATTCGAGACAAAATGCCCAATAATTGACAAAAAATTATACTCTTTCATTATAAAAAATGTATTCATGTTTTTTATTTTATTTTCAGAGGGTGAGAATGGTGACAAGAAAAGTGTATTAAAATTGCTCAAACTGACACTGGGGCTGGACCCACACCATAAATCAGTGTCGCTTTCACCTTCAAAAAGTCCAAATAAATCGCAAAATGGACTGACCGATGAAGAATTTTAATTGATTAATTTATTCAATTTCTTTTTAGGCCACCGGAGCATTGTTTTTTAAATTGAATTCATATCACATACTTACTATTTATGTTCTTAATTTAAGTTCACTATTGATAATTACAGCATCACACTCATTCCCACTAGCATAATCTTTATTTTAAAAGCAAAAAAGAAAATTAAGTGAAAAAAATCATTATTGAGAATAAGAGGAAAATTACAGTTGTGAAAAAATTTTTTGCATTTTTCTATGGTTTTTAATTTTTAATTTTTGCCTTTTTGAATGATTGTAAATTGATGTATACGAGATGATAATCTGTAAAGCACGCTGAGAAAAAATATACTGGAAAATTTGAAATAAGCTAAAACCCATCAAACTTTATGTTAAAGTGGAAGTTTCATATATTTATGGTCTCCAATATCTTCATTTATTGATTCATGTATTTAAATGTTTATTCATGCTCATTATTCTTCGCTCATCTGGGATTTTCCATATTCATAAGCTCATTAGACTTTTGTATGTCAGAAGGTCATTGAGATTGCATATTAATCGTCAGATAGATGATGAAAATGATTTTATGTACATAACAGCACGAAAATTTTGAAAAGTTTGGACAATCTGATAGAGAAATGAATGAAACACAGTGCGAAATAGAAAAATGGTAACGTAGTGCTAGACTGCTATTAGACCTATTTATTTTAGGCCGAACTATGTCAAATCAAGATTATGAGTTCGAATGATTGATTGCTGTTTGAGAATTGGCGGTTTTGCGCATGGTAGTTCTCCAGTAGGAGGCATAACCAAAAATTTTAGGTTAGGTTATTCAATTCGAATTGTTTACATGACATCCTTTCCATTTGAAGTGTAAACAAAAGGTTTTTTTTCAAAGTGAAATCATGGGAGATGAAGAAGGGCCGAAGGAGTATCGTTGGGAGACTGGATACGAGAAAACATGGTAAATTAATCTAAGAAATTGAACAAAATTGATTTTTGTTTTTCAAATATCAGATTCCATTCAAACTTTTCGGGTCATATTCCAGGGAGGCGATCAAGGACGATGATGATGGTGGTCTTGAAGCCTCAGTTGCAGATATGATCCATAAAGCCAAAAGGAAAAGGCAATTGGTAAAATCCACCGGAACCCGATTGGGAATGATGAGGCATTTGTTTATTATCCTGGATGCTTCAGAGGCTATGACCATCACGGACCTCAAGCCAACGCGACTTTTATGCTCTATCAAGGTTCCTGATTATTTTTTATAACTTTGATCAATCCTGAAGAGTCTCCTTGGAGTATTCCTGGACTTAAAAATATTAGACTTCTTTTCTTTTATTGATAATATGAAAATTTTCTATTAAAACTCCTAAGGTTTTTTTCGACTTATTTTTCTTTGATATAAAACAGAGATAACATGTTCATAATTGATATATTGGAGGCTTATCTTTTTCTCAGCTTTTAGAAGGCTTCATCAATGAATTTTTCTATCAAAATCCAATCAGTCAACTTGGAATCATTGTAACGAGAAATAAAAGAGCAGAGAAAATCAGTGAATTGTCTGGAAACTCGAAGAAACATATAAAAGTGAGTAATGTATGTAAGGTGAAGTGAGGGATTTTTCACAGCAGAGCAGTTATTGACATTGCATTCGAATATTAGGACTTTTCCCTAACTAATGTAGGGGAAGGTAGAGTAAAATGGACACTCGAATTGAACGGTTCGAGATAGAGATTTTCTGATGATTCCATTGGAAAGCTGAGGAAATTTTAGTAAAAATACATGTGTCAAA
>JABSMS010071063.1:0-19819 GCA_018902275.1 Aleiodes sp. PSUC_FEM 10030003
AAAATCCAAATAACGTTCGAGAATTTTCGGACAATTCTCTTGACACAAAAATAAAACGATTTTTTTCTTTCTCTTCAATAAATGCATAATTTTTTTTTTTAAATATTCACTTTTTAAAAAAAATTTATCCCGAAAAGTTAATAAATTGACAAAAAAAAATATTCTTTTCCATAAACAAATGGCCCATAAACAAATGAACGTCAAAGTGACATTAGTGTTGGCGACATCCGTTGGTTGACCGAAGGAGAAGACAAAAGGAAATGAACGGAGGCCTCTCATTGATCAACGGAAAATGCCGTTGACATTTCCAAATAAAAATGAAGGAAAAATAGAAAACTGAATATCCACAATATCGAAAAAAAAGTTCAACGATTTTTAATTTTTCAATTTGTCCCTATTTAAATATTCACTTCAATTTTTTTATCTCGATTTTAAATCGGAACGAACGAAGATTATTTTTCCACTCACCTTCATCAATTGACTTCTCAACACGGATAAACGAAAAGAAATCGGTGGAATTATCGTGGAATTAATTTTTAAACGCAGTCGATACATTTCTTCATTAGATTAGATATATTTCATCAAAGTACGAATAAAAAATAATTGTTGGAAAATTAATAACACTGAGCAACAATGAAATGTCACGGGAGCTCGAAGGCACGAATGTTCTTTCCATTGCCCCCTTCCCCCCAAAAGTAATGGCTGCCCGACGCCACTTCTCCCGCGCATCAAAAATCGTATGCCCAACGACGCTGAATAAAACAATAACACAAATCCCAACACTTCTCGAATGTATCACAAAAAAAAGTACAAATTAATTTTGCTGCATAAACTAATTTCTTTTAATAAATAATTTAATCCTTTCCTCCTTAACTTTCAATTTAATTCCAATGAAAAATATCAACAACCGGTTGCCGTGTCACGATCCTTTGTTCTGACGTTCGTTGAGAGTAGTTGTTGAGTGGGGATGAAAGAGAAACACAGGGATTGGTGGGAGTCAATGGAATTCTCTGATTGGCAAAACTCGGAAAACCGTTGGATTAATAAAAAAAAAAACGTTGAAAATAATAGACGAATTAAAACGAATTAAATTATTGAAGTTATTATGATTGAATTCTTCAGAATTGATTAACAAATTAATGCAACACAAATCACTTTTTTTCAGAATAAAAAAAAACGCGAGAAATTAACAGTTGACTCACCGGACAAGATCGAACACGAAACGACAAGAGCCTCGATTTATCCTCGTCTGCACCATTGTCCTCTCTGTTTTCGCCTTTTCGATCCTTCACAATTGCACATTCGATTGTCCCAATAAATCCTCAGCACTAATTATTAATGTTCATTTATTATTGTTAAATAAAGTAATTAATTGCCCGGGAAATGATGAAGTTGCACGGAAGCGATCTGGACGTGACAAAGGACGATGCCGTTATGCCAAAAGCTGTTGAGCGTTGTCATCCCCTCCCCGCGTACAACGAAGGCGGGAAAACGATGTTGGAAGGTGGCGAGTGTAAAGTTCGTTTCGTACGGGAACGTAGAATGGAGGGGGAAGCAAGAACGTAGGGAATTTCTAGGGACATGAGTTGTTGCATGTCGATAATGTAGGGAACAGCTAAACCAACATCCAATAATCTTGAAGTTCGGTCAACTTCTGTCATTTGTAGAGAAAATAAAATAGTAATTTTCATTGATTTCAATGTTTAATCAATTTAGAAGGGAAATTGAAGGTTAAAATTATAATTCACACGGTTTACCATCTACCTAACTAGCACGTACCAATATCTCATATAAAACAATCGTGAACAAGATTTTTCTGTGGTCGTGGTCAACACTGCCTTAAGAACCTCATCACCAATAAAAATGCGAAATTTATTGACTTATCAACGATTAAAACGTCTGAAGTGTGCAAAATATTCATATTCAACCGTGAGAACAATTTTAAAATAATTTCAACCTCTTGTCATTGAATATCTTCACTAAAATTCCGATCAATTCTTCCAGAAAAATTCGTCTAACCTCAGAAAACAGGACGAACGGAGCAACAAAACCATTGACATGATTGGACCCCCAGATTCTCTTTCAAATCTCCGGCCAATAGTATTTGCAAAGCCTCAGAATGAAACAACACTCGAAAAAGATTACAGAGAGTCTCGAGAAATAACGCAAAAGTGGAATCAAGAATTTTGGTCTGATCACAATTCAAAATTTATTAGTGAACGTAAAAAATTTCAAGAAAAATTAAAATCAGAGGGCAAAGATTCATTAACTGCTGATGAAATGTCAGTGTTTTACAAAAAATTTTTAGATAAAAATTGGAAAACTCACGTTGATTATAATTATTCATGGTATAAACAGAATATTAGAAATCTTTTTCTCGAAATAAGAGTTAGATTATCAAAATTGAAGTTTAAATAGAATTTAAAAAAATTTGATTTAATTAGAATTAATTGAGCAATATAGCTTTATTCACTTGTATAATCTCAAGTGTTTTATTTCACGCTTCAAACAATTTATTTCTTCGTCTTTTTGACTAACAACTGTCATTAAATATCTGTACTGTTGTTTCTCAGTGCATATTTGTGTTTGATACTCATCTGTCGTTTCTCTGAGTCTCTTTGCTGCATATTTAGCAGCGGTAACTGCCTTCTGCTTCTGTTTATGGAGAGAATTAAGTTTGCCCTCCAAACATTCACATTTTTCGCATCTCTTGGATTCTTGATTTTGATAATTTTCCTCTAATTCACCAAGAATCATTTTTAATTCATTGTTCTCTTGTCTCTCCGAGTACAATTCGTCAGAAAGCATTTCGTGCTCACGGGTAGCTTGACTTACGATTTTTTCACTCTCGTGGAGTAACTGAAATTTATTTGAATTAATCAGAATTTTTTAATTAATTAATTAAGCAAGAAAGTTGGAAAAATAAAATAAGTCAGTTTTCATGATTTGGTTTTCATGAAATTTCTCGGAATCTATGGCAGATAGAGAAATTTTGGTAAGAGCCTTTTTTGTAGGTCTTTTTCTCCTCTACAAAAAAAGTTTCCACAAAAATTTTCCTATCTCTTTTAATTTCCGAGATATCCCGTAAAAACGTAAGGCAAAACGAAGTTGACTTATTTAATTTCGCCTTTCTATCAATAATTATTCAATACATTTTTAAGGTTCTTTATCGTTTCATTCTGATCCTCAATTATCTTATCCTTAATCAATAATTGACATTTGCAGTTATCTTTGCAGACATCCAATTCCTTCCTGAAATCGTCAGCTGCTTTCGCTTCGTCATTCAAACATTTTTTAATATTTTCAAGTTCGTCCTGAAGATTCTTACACTGACAGCACTTGGATTTGTATTTTTTCCCAACTTCAGCTAATTCTGTAGTCTAAGAAAAATTAATTGATTAATTCTTCCGATTTTTTTTTTTTCATTTATTTCATTAATTATAAAAAAAACCTTTGACGAAAGAATTCTATCATTTTCGTCAATCTTCAATTTTTGCTTGGTACAAGTACTCGTTAATTCACAAATCTCTTGTTTCTGCTGTTTAACAGTAGTTTTCAATTCGGATATTATTTTTTTCAGCTCGTTTATTCTATTGATCAATGAACTTTCTTTGTCTTTCCTAATATTTTCCATTTTTTGGACTTCATCACTAATTTCTGAAGATCTTTTAACTTCCCTGTCTTCAACCAGCTTCAATTTATCCTTCAAACCTTCACACTCACATTTCAATGTATTATTTTCATTCGTGAATCGTGAAATTTGCTCCTGCAATAATTAATTATTGAATTAATTAATTTCAAAATAAAGTTTAAGCAAGAATTCAGTAATGGAGTGGTGAAACGAATTGGTTTTTCGTGAATATCTCGAGATCCAAGGGAGATACAAATTTTTTTGTAGAGACCATTTTTGTAGAGGAGAAAAAGACCTACAAAAAAGGTTTCGGTGAAAAAGGTCGTATCTCCATTATTTTCAGAGATATACCCAAAAAAATAAACGTCGAAGCAAGATCAACTTATTCAGCTCCACCACTTTGCTACTAAATTTTATTTAGACTGTATTTACCTACTTGAAGAGCAGCTACTTGATTCAGCACACTGTCCTTACTACTTTTCAACTCTTCAGTTTCACTCTGCAAAATCTTTAAACTCTTCTCAAACTCCTCGACTTTATTTTTTTCCTCCATTAATTCCTTCTGCAAATCATCAAATTTAATTCTCTGAGAGTCAAGTTCTTCAGCTACAGCTCCAGCCTCATCAGCAACATCAGCATCAGCATGTTCACCTGCACTAAAAGCCTGTGAATTACACAATTGTCCAATGAATTACACAAACTCAATAATTCAAACCGAATTAAATAATAAAATCAAAGAAATTACGTTTCTTCAAGAATTTCATCTTTCTCCACAGACTTTTGATGAATTCTGCTTTTTCTCTTGAAGCATTTAGTGCATCTTGGTGATTTTGATTTTGATTCGTCGATTAGAGGCTTGTGATGAATACAGGAGCACATTTTTTTATGGATTTTTGGTGGATTTGCATCAACTGACATTTGTAATTTGTAAAATTCCAGAACATTCACTAAATCATTAGTAAGTTTAGTTAATCGCGATGAAATAAAAATACTGTCCATCCCAAAACATCAAGCATTATTCACGCTGATAAAACATATCTCTATTGCATCAAATCGATCCACATGAAGTTAACTTCGGATTTATTGAAATGATTTTTTTTTATTTTTAATTGAAAAAAAAGAAGAAAATATGTAATGATTTTTTATAATGGAGAATGGGGGGTTTTGCGATGCATTATCGGGAGAATTAATTACATTGATGCAAGTAACACAGTCTGATTCAACATCATCATCGTCAACGAATCAAACTAAATTAACTGAGTATTGTATTAAAAATGATAATGAATTAACTGAAGTTATTGAAGAAATTCCGAGGATAAAATTGTCGAGAAAATTTGCGGTTATTGAGTGGAAAAGATATATCAGGGTGGATTTACTTCTTGCATTTGGATTCATCCTGTGGTCCTCATTATGCATCAATGATTTCATCCATCCGCGGCCAGTTTACATAATGAGACCGAGAAAAAAATCCCAAATTGAAAATCCTAATTATGATAGTTGGATCTTCGATTTATTTTCGTATATGAAAAAATCGGTGCTGCCGAATTTTTTTGAGACTTATTTGTTTGTGATATTTATTGGGATTTTTATGTATCTGGAGAATCATATCAAAAAGAAATGGATGAATGATTCAGGAAATTGCGGGTAAGATTTTTTTTAAACAAAAAAAAATGTTTATGTTATCTATTCAGGTAATTTAACTTTGTAATCGGTTTTTCTGAAATAACTCGGTTTTTGAGATAGAGAAATTTTTGGTGGTACATTTTTTGTTGCTCTGACATTTGTCTAAAGAGAAGATCGCTGCAAAAAAAATTCTATCTCTCAGATTTTGAGGAATTTTCAAAAAATCGATCAAGTGCAGTGGAAAAATTGATTTCTGATTTAAGATTAGTTTTTTAAAATATCCCAGAATCTAAGGCAGATAGAGAAATTTTTGTAAGAACCTTTTTTGTAGCTCTGACTTTCCTCTACAAAAAAAGGTTCCACCAAAAATTTTCTATCTCCATTATTTTCCGAAATATTCTCCAAAAACCGATGGAAAGACGAATTTCCACGTTTGACCACTCCATTATTGCATTATTCCACAAAAAAAAAAATCAATCAATTGTCATACAGCCAACGTAAGCCCGGTACTCTAGTTCCCATTTACCACGAGAATGATTTTCTATTCGACGGATTCGACGCGCCCAACGACATTTACGATAAATCAGAATACCCCGACGAGATAAATGGCATAAAAATTGATAAAGGAAAAAAATTAGAGATTCATCCAGAGCTCTACTGGCACTGGAAATTATTCAGAGGCATCGCCGAGATAACGACGAAAATAAAGAGAAATAAAAAGTTAAACAAACTCGGACTCCACAATTCATCTTCAAGAAGCAAAGATTCTTATTCAATTAAATACGGATTAAAAGAAAATTTGAGGGACAAATTAGAGCCAGCTGGTTCTTACGACACTTATGATCGCGAGATTTATCGATTTATTGAGACAAAGAAAAACACATCAACAACTGCATTCGAGGAAATTGTTGAAGATTTAAAGAAGAATAAAAAGAAATATCCAACATGGAGAAATGATGGTAAAATAAATCCAAAAATCATAAGTTCGTCGCCAGCGTTTCAAGAATTTTTGTTAAGATACAAAAAAAATTCAACGACAAATACATTAACTCTCTGATTCTATCAGCACTTGGTATTTTTTTATTCATATACTTTTTTCATTAATTCTAATGTTTACACTAATTTGTCAGAAAAAGATAATAAAAGAAATTTTGAAAATAAAAAGAAACTTACAATTAACTGACACGGTGAAGATTTAATGGAGATTGATTGGTCTCATTATTAAGGAAGAATTAAATGTCAGTCATTTCACAATTCAAGCTCGACAAAGACATTTTTGGTAATGAGCTAAATGAAATTCATTGAAAATAAAATAAACCGATTTTGAAGTTTTTCGTGAATATCTCAGAATCTGAGCTAGATACAGAAATTTTCATAGAAATCTTTTTTGTAGAGCAGAAGAAGACCTACAAAAAAGGTTTCGCTGAAAAACGTCGTATCTCCATTATTTTTCAAGATATTTCCAATTGAAAATCGCCTATTTAATTCTGCTCAAAAAATAATCGAATGCTCACTAAATCAATAAAACGAAGAACTCCATAATTACGAACTTTTCCAAGAGTACAATTATTGTTTAAAAAAATATATTAAAAAACCGTCAATTCATTCGCAAAAGTCTGGGCGAATCTTCATAAAAGAAATATTTGAATAAAAAAGAAATTCTTCATTAATTCCATTATTTTGTACTAATTAGAAAAACTCTGAATCATAGTTTTCGATTTCTTCACATTACCAGTCTTGCAATTATTGACATTACTAGCGAATCTAAGTGAATTCAGTGTTTCATTGTAGCACTCATCGAGCGGCGATATATTCAACAACATGAGAGTCTTCGAATTACCCCCAAGCGATGGCATAAGCAGGTGAGTGAGCTTCGAGTTTCTGTAAGGAATGTGTTCCTGTTTTTTCAAAAGTGCAAGAATCACATTTCCCAAATTAGCCAAAGACTTGTTAATATTCTTAGTCTCCGCAGTCCTTGCAGCTTCTTCATTCTTCAATCTCTCAGATCCAGCAAGATCAACCAAATTCAAATTACCAATGCAGATCTCCTCTTTCTCAGTATGAGTACCAATTAATTTAATCCTAGCAACTGAGTGTGATCTCGATGATCTCTCGTTGGCAGTTGTAGCAGCGACTGCCCGATTTTGCTGAGCGGTTCTCAAGCATTCGTGCAATTCATCTGGACTGTGAATTTCTTCAACCTGTAAATTCGTTACATACAACTCGGTTCCCTTGCTGTCGGCCATTCTAATCTCATGGACCTTCTGGTTAGCATCAAGTAAATCAACGATGTGTTCATTATAAATTTCCAGGAAACTCGCTTCGATCTTGTACTCCCAACCGAGCAGCTCGAACTCCTTCATCTCTTCAAAAATATGGCGCACCGTTCGCGGGATCATTCCCTCGAGTTCTGGATTGCAGTAGCCCTCCATCGTATAGGTCTTTCCCGAACCAGTTTGTCCATAAGCGAAGACACAAACATTGTAGCCCTCCAGTGCCGATTGAACCAACAATGACAATTCCTCAAATACATCACCCTGTGATGCATTAGGTGGAAATATTTTGTCAAACGTGAATTCTTGCTTTGTACCACGTGATTTACCACTGCAGCTCATGCTGTCCGATCCATCGGCTCTACCAATCTCAATTGTGCACTCATCAACGTAATTAATCGAGCAAAGTGCTTTGCCACTCTCCTTAGATATCTTCGGACGTACTCTGCAAAATACACGAATGTTTCCCTTCATTTCCTGAATTGCATTGTGAAGCACTCGACGATCCTTGTCCATTTGATGCAAAAGCTCTTGGAGATCTCTCACGCGATCACTCAATTCTTCAATTGTTCTCGTCTTTTCATCAAGATCCGATTCTAATCGCTCGACTTTCGACGAATGCTCAGCCAATGTTCTTTTTTGAGATCTACATGTCTCCTCGCACTTCTTCAACGTCTCTGATACTTTGTCGTACGAATCCTGCGATTTCTTCAAGTCAATTTCGAGTTTTTCATTCTTCGTTTGGATTTCATCAAGTTCCTTCTTCGTCTCACGTAATTCCTTCGTCAATTCATCGTTAGTCTCCTCGAGTTTATCAGCTCTACTGCTACTTTGTGCTTCTCTATCTCTCAAGTCATCAACAATTGATTTCAGTTCATCGTAACCTTCTGATACATTTTTATGCTTCTCCTTCAATGATGTTAATTCTTCAAATGCTAAACCATATTTACCTTTCCAATCCCATTTACTTATTTTTGGTACTGCCTTTGGTGCTGGAGCTGATGCAGTTGGTCTCAATGATTTACCAGAGACTCCTGCAGCTGATGCACCAGCTTTGGGCAGTGGCTTAATGTTCGGTCTCTTTGTATCAATTCCACTTGCCAATGTTCCAGGTCTTTTCACTGCTGTTTTAACAGACAGGGTTGATCGCGAGATTGTTCCTAATGTTCGTGAGCGTCTTAATGCTGATCTTAATGGTGGCTTATTCTCGTTTGTTACTTTTATAGCGCCGATTGTTGTTTTCTGCCGGCCAAGGGTCTTTAGTGGTGCTGTTGCTTGGGACGTGGAGGGCTGAGGCTTTGGCACTTTGAATTCTGATTCTTTCGTTACGTCAATCGCACTGGTCGATCTTGTTGACAGGCCTGATGCATTTGGTGGTTTCAAGGATGATATCTTCGTAGCGGGCTCGCCAATCGCTGACTTGGAGAGGTTTATCCTGGGTTTCGGAAGTCGAGACTCCATCTGGAAAGAATTTTTAATGGAGAATTTAATTAATTTTGAAAAAGTAAGTTAAGGGGTAATGGAGGCTGAATTATTTTTTTAAGTCTCAAAATTTTTTTTTTTGTTTATGATGGTCGATTTTTTTGGGAAGCAAGCTTCAGTCACTTTGGAATGTTATAACAAATGGGCTATAACTCCCTTGACCTTCAAAATTCTTAATTCTACGCAAAATCATCGTTTGAACATTGAATAGATACAAAGGGTTTCATTGCCTTTTTATGTGGCTTTATCATCGGTTTCTTGGGAATATCTCGGAATCTGTGGAAGATAGAGGAATTTTCATGTTAACCTTCTCTGTAGCTTTATTTTTCCTCTACAAAAACGGTTAACAAAGATTTTGTATCTCCTTTAGTTTCTGAAATATTTGAGGAATTAAGTGAGATAAAACTGATGAATCTCACATTGTGGACAGTTTTCATTGAATATCTCCAAATCTATGGGAGATAGAGGAATTCTTGTGATAACCTTTTTTGTGGATCTTCTTTTCCTCTACGAAAAAGGTTATTACAAAAATTTCTCCATCTCCTTCAGATATTGAGATATTTTGAAAATACTCAGCTCAAATTAAAGTTAATTTGCTTTACAACTTCACGTTGAACCTATTTTCCGGAAAAATCTTGAAAACTAAAGAGGATAGAGTAATTGTGATGAGAATGTTTTTCATAGCGTTGATTTCCCTCTACAAAAAAGGTTATGATGAAAATCCCTCCATCTCCCTCAGATACCGAGATATTCCCCACGAATTGATGATAAAATGCATTTGTTTCATCCCATTTAATCTCACTATTCAATTTTCCGGAGAATTCTGAATGAATTGAGATAATTTAATTGACAGAATCGCCTTGGAGACTACGAATAGTCGAAAAATCATTGTATCTTCCAAGTTAGGTGAGTAAATACTGCGTGAGAAGGGCGTAAATGCAGTGTAAACGTGAGAACACCAACCTTCAATTTTGTAGATTCCCTTCTTATTTATATCCAGAAAATATATCTATTTATATATATTCTCAATTTTCACCACACAAAAATTAAATTCTAGCTTTCTGCATAATTAAACATTACACTATTAACAAAACAATGATTAAATTAAATAACCGAGAATAATGCACGAAATCAGTCCAAGCGACTCACACTGAATACTCGAATTCGGCAGTTGAATGGCAGTTGGCTCCAAACATGTTTGAACTCGAAGTACGTTGGTCCATTCAGCCAATCGGAATAATCAAAATGGCGGAGCCAATCCGCGAATTCGTTGCACCCGCGGGAAATTTGAATTCCGAATTTAAAAATAAAAGACGTAAAAATTGATTCTGTTTAGAAAAAAAAATATTTTCGGTTAAATTCAATTTGCAGAATAAAAAAAGCTTCGATGAAAGCTTTTAGAGGGTAATGAACGTTCAATAATTTAATAACTCGCAGCCGTGGAGGGGAAAATCGATCGCCATAATGTAACTCACAAATTAGATTACCAAACAATTTTAATTTGTTTGGAAAACTCTTGAGTTATCGTCAATATATACAGTTTGCGAAGTTAAATACTAAAACGTACAGTTTATGAGAGTTCGTGGTTCGAGAAGTACAACAATAAACCAACTTGACTGCATACGACAAAAGTTTTAATTGAATCACTTAAGTATTCATTTAATTTCACGGTATTAGTCACGAAAAAGAGATTGGTATCATATATAAATAGAGAGAGGTGGAGTAACATGAATATGAAGGGTAAAACGCATTGGATTTTAGAAGGAAGTTGACGTTTCTCTGTCGTTGATGCAGAACCGAAAGGGCGTATGTGCCACTTTTCAAAAGCCTACAAGAATTTATTATTTGCGGAGGAACAAGTTTTGTTATTTAGGAAAAAAAACGGTGTTTACGCCTTTTTGATTCTATGGTGGGAAAGTATTTGTATTTGAGATCAGATTCTTCGAAGTTTCGTGGAAAAGCCGAGAAACTTCCCAATGAATGGCTACGGATTTTTTTTTTTTCTGGAAAATTCGACTTTTTTGTCGAACATTAAAAACTCGAAGTTTCGCAGTTTCTGGAAATTTTGGGTTCTGTGTAAATATTTGCGGTTTCAATTGTTTCAGCGCAAAACATCGTAAACGAGCATGAAGTTGAACTCATCTCCCATTGATTTGGGTCGTTTAATTATTAATTTTTCATGATTTTTCATGAAGATATGGTGGAAAAATCGATTCTTAGAAAATCAGCTAGTATTAAGAGAAAATTGAGAATTCGAGAACAATATTTATATGAAATTTCAATATTGCGAATTTAATTCGAGTTCAAAAAGAATTAGGAATGAAATTTAATTTTTCATGGAAAATTCGGGAAATGTATGATATTTTAAATTTAATGAGTATTAAAACTTCAACACGAAGTTTACATTTTCGAATTCGGGTGGGAAATTAAATAATATATAAATTTTGATTCTCCATTGATCAAAAATTAAAATCAATAGTTCTATAAATTTTCAGTCAAATTGTTCGAAATTTCATTCTTTCACGATATAATTCTGTTTGAATGTGTTCGAAGAATCATAATTTTATGAAAATTTTATCAATGATTTGAGACGAAATTTCAAATTTTATTTGAATATTCTCCCATCAGATGTTTATTAAATATTAATTTTTTTTATTGAATTTAAAAAATAATTTTTTAACTCCTTTATAGATCGTAGAAATCAATTCAAAATCACATAAATCGATGGGAAATGAACGCATCTCCAAGCGCGTTCTTCGTTCTCTTCGATATCGTCATTAGAATCGAAGTAAATCACAAAAAAATGAAGAACTGCAAAAATTGAAAAGAAAAAGCTTCCACTGCCGACGAAAACGATTGAATTTCTAAAGAATCCACGGAAATCTATTCTTACACACGTTTTTCCTCAGAAATTCCCTCAGCTTTTTACTGGAATCACTGACAAAATTTTATCTCAAATCATTTCATTGAAGTATCCATTTCGCCTTACTTTCTCTTCATTCAAAAAAAATCACAAAATTCCACATAAATGGAATTTTCTCTCTCGAAATATTTCACCGCAAAAAAATTTCTTCATTGCATTTTTCACGCGCACTTCACAGAAAAATTCAACCCTTCTACGGTTTTTTTTCCTGGACCTGCGCGGTCTCAGAATTTCACTGTTAGCGCCCATAGAGCCATGGGGGGAGAGAGGAGGAGAGAGGGTGTATACTGTTTTCTGTGTTTGCCTTTCAGTCACGTGGAGACACTAATCGCGCTCGGATCACGGTTGCAGTTTACTTCCTATCTCGATTTTTCCGAAGAGACTTAAAAAAAACGGATAAATTTTTGAGTGAAAACAGAAGAGAGTGAAAAATTTTGTGCATTGTTCACATGCTAGAGACACACTCGCTGCGTCATTCAAATAATTTTTTATCGGTGAGTACGAACAAATGTGATTAACACTTTAGTTAATTAAATTTTTTAATTAATGAGAATTAAAAGGTATTGAGGGCATTTTATCTGCACTCCAATTAGCCTTTGGTTTAGTCTATCAGTGACGTCAGTCTCATCAAATGAAGTTGTTGGCTCAGGAATTCTAATCCACAGCGGGAAAAATGAGGAAATTTTGAGAGTCAGTAAAGTTGATGGATTTTTGAAACTTTTATGATACAGTTGAAAAGCCCGGGAAATTCTACCCCAAAATTGCTACAATCCAATCAATTTTGGTCTCATAGTGTGAGTTATTTCAAAAACCAATTTAATCAGTGTTTCTGAATCATTACGATATCTCGAAAGCTATCGAAGTGAAATTGATTCCTTTATAGTGTTTTCCAGGCTAAAATTTCCGTGGCTTTTCAATGAAAAAACGTACATTGAGAAAATCCGAAGTTCTCAAGGTTTTTTCTCCCGTTGAACAATAGAAACTGAAGAATCAAACATAGTTTCATTGCAAAGTTAATAAAGTTAGTTAACCTTGCTAATTTACCCAGAAATTCCTCCGTAAACTTTATTCTCAACAAACTTAACGTGTGGGTGGATAAATAGAGTTGAAAATCTCTTTGTAATTAGAAATATTTAGTACTAACATTTTTCAAAATAAATTTACCATCGCGATGTTAAGACAGAGTGAAATTTCTATGTAATTTTCCTGAAATATCTCGGAATCTATCAGAGATACAAAAAAATTGATAGACACCTTTGTAAACCTTTTGTAAGCCCCTCACTTCTCTCAGCAAAAAAGACTTTCATGCAAACTTCGCTATCACCCTTCATCGCAGGGAATGAACTTCAAATGGAAATAAACTTATTTAATTTTTTTATTCATTTATTTTAATAAAAAATTGATTCTCTCCTGCCGGCAAGTTTATTACGAGTGAAAAAAGCGATGATTGAAAACTACTTTGACAGTGAAATATTGACTTTTTCGTTGATAAAAAATACACATCTCATTAAAATTTTGATAATATCATTTTGCTCCACAAAAGACCGAAAAGTCTGCTTAATAATCGCAAGAATATCCATCATCACGTCAATGCTTCATTCACCACTACCTTCCCCAATAATGTGTCCGACATTTTTAGTGATACTTGTTCATCGTCCCTCTGTTCTCCCTCTTCTTATTTCGGGAGGAGAACGAACGTGAACGCGAAAACCGTTAAACTTTTTATTGAATTATGATTCCATTTCTTTACTGAGAATTATTGTTTAATAAAATATATTGAATTGAAATTGCTTCAGCTCAAATTAAAAAATTTTCATCGAATAGTGAATTCAAATTGTCTTGTTTGAATTAAGATTTACATGAAAATTTTATTTCACTATGAAAGAAATATATAAGATCTGAGTTGAATCAATTTCAATTCAAGAAATTTTTTCGTCAATAATTTCTGAAATATTCTTAGCGAAAATTTATTTTTCTCTCAGTGTAGAGAGTTAACTGGTACAGACGGTCGATCCTCGTGCAATTAAATGAAATATTGAATTTAGAAATTAATCCACTGTGTTTTAGAATTATTTATCGAACCCATTTCCAATACTTTTCAATTGACTTTTCCAATAACCGAATTATCGCTTCCCCTGTGTCAACCTATCTAACACCAAACAATTCTCCATTTTGTTTCATGGCTCTTATTCTTAAATTGCACTTGTCCTGTGTGCAACGTGATGGAGAGACAAAAACGTGAGAAATTGCGGAAGAAAGATGAACAAGAATAGATGAAATTTGAGTTTTTTCAAGAGTTCAACTTTTTAGCTGCAAGCACACCTGACTTAATAGCCTACTTATTTTCCTCGGTTCGTTATTTCTTTCTTTCTACTTCATGTTTTTTTTATTTTAGACTTACCCAACTGACAAACGATGTGGGGAGCGCAACGGATTGCGGTCATCGTTAATTCCTTTTCCTATATTTGTTCGACAGCTTTTTATCTAATTCGAACACGAGAATCATCATTAATCCACCCACGCTCTTTGTTTGCGCTTTTTATTCAAATAAAATTAATTTATTCCAGAGTAATGGACTCTCTTGTGTTCTTTGTTCGTAACAGAGCTTAATGAAATTTGTAGAATTCTCTTTTATTCGTTTCGTTCAAAGAAAATTAAAGAATTGAAAAAAAAAAGAATTTTCAATTGAATCCGAACAGATGCTTTGGACATAAAAAAGAAGAAAGAGAGAAAACGAGATCGGGCTTGAATGTAGCAGTCTCATGTGCTCCGGGGAAAAGTTTATATTTCTTTCTTTTTATAATGAAAAAAAAAGAAAGAGAGACTGAAAAAGAATTCTCTCTCGTTGGCTCAACTTAGTTTCCTTTTGCCCCTTTGGTCTTGCGGATCGTAATTCATGCCCTTGTGATTTGTCTTACTGCGACAATTCTCGTGAAGGATGGAAAGAATTCCCTTTGGATGAGAAGAATAGATAAGTTGGACGATTCCGTATTTTTTCAACGCAATTGATGATTTTTGATTGGAAATAATCGTTGGGAAAATTATTGCTTTTGAATTCTGGGCGATTGAGGAAGTTAGATTAGTTTTGAGAGGAAAAGAATTCCACAATTGTCTGAGAATAATTGCAATTTTTGGTGTTCTTTGTATTTTATCGTTTGAGTTAGCCTGTAAATTTTAATTATTTATCGTCGAAATATCAACAATAAATTGACACGATTCTTTTTTAATTATTAATTTAATTATGAATTCATAGGAATCAATTCAATGGGATAGGATATCGTAATGATTTTGGTAAAGAAAAATTTTCAATATTCATTGTTAAATAATTCTGATTTTTCTCGCTATTTTTGTTGTCTTGTTATGGCGAAAAATCACAAAATTGTGAAAAAATGAAGCGGCTTCCAAGTTCATTGAAAAACCGATGCACGGATGAATAGAATGACATCACCCAATGTTTGAACTTTTGAACTTTGAACCCAATGTTTGAATTTGAGATGAATATCTCATTTCTAATAATAATAAAAATTGTCGCAAGAAAAATACAGGAATATAAAATTGCAAGGACCAAGAATATCGGTGATTTTCCTCAGATTTTTATAGTATGTTTAAATATTAAATTATATTACGATGGTATTCTTTGTGAAAGAGGTAACATAAAGCCGTTGATTTTTCAAGATTTCAGAAAAATTTTCTGCTCTGAGTTATCAACTTTTTTTCGCAAGAACATTGTAGCATGGTCTAGGAAAAAAATTCTGCAGAATAATTTCTTCCGAAAAGAAACCCGAGAAAAAACTTTATACAAAAAAATTTCTTCTGAATATCATGGTGATTTTGTTGATTTTATTAATTTTTATTGATTTTCCTTAATTCTTGAAATTGAAAAAAAAAAATTGGAGAAATATTTTCTGAGAAATTTTTGTTAGAGAAAAAATCGACATTCACTGAAAGAAAAATGTGATTTTTTCACCAATAAATATAGTAGAAAAAGGCCTTGAGGAGAAAGCATACAGTGCTGAAAAAAATTGAAAATTCAATATCAATATGTACATTAAATTGTAAAACCTCGATTTTCATTCTAATTAAATTAAAATTATATTCGAAATATCATTTTACAGTGAGAATTTGGGAACTGTTCGATTTTCAAAATTCATTAAGCATTGAAATTTCAACAAGCAATATGAATTTCCAAATACGATTGAAAAATTAAATAATATATGAACTTGAATTTTCTATGAATCAAAAATTTCCTAAAATTTCGTTTATCCATTGAATATTTCACTTTAAATGTGCATGAAAAATCAGAATTTGATGAAAATATTACGGATAATTGCGATAGAATTTCAAGTTGAAGTTTTTTTGAATATTTCAATATTTTTACGTAGAATTTTAAGTAATAATTTTCTAACAGTAATGTCATCCAGTGAAAACTTCGTTAAATATCCCAAAATTATGGTCATTGTGATAAAAAATAAAATACTTTCATTCAAAATGTTCATTTCTTTAAAAATAAAATAATTGTCAAAGTTTTTTATTAAGCTAACCATTGAAAAATGTCAATAACTTTTATCAGGAAATTTATTTGGAAATTTGAGAAGTAAGCGGCCTCCGGTTACACCCTTAATACGATATCTCCGGAATCAACGAAGATAGAAGTATTTTCTTTACAATTTTTTCTGCAACTTGCAGTTTCCTCTATAAAAACGATATCTGCAACAATTTCCCTATCTCTCTCACATTCCGAGATAAACCGATCACGAAGTGCTATCAATTCATTCCTCTTCAACTCCACTACCAAATTCTTTCCATCGAAAAATTTAAAATTCCATTCATCCCGTTGCAGATAAATCAAATTTATTGACAATTCATAAACCGAATATATTAAGAAGCGTTGGGTTTAACGACTATATGGAATGTTTCTCCATGTTTATATTCTACCACGAGGAACCACGTGAAAGCACTCTCGGGTAACGAGAGAAGAAAAAAAATTGAAAATGATGGACGACTCCCGTACGGCGGATGTGGCAGCAAAGTGCAGGCTCCCTCACCTCTTGAAGCTTAGATTACGTCTTGTCCTATTTTAACTCGGTTGCAAAAAAGCAACGAATACTTCTTTCACGTTTTAAGTATTGTTGTTACCCTTCAAGTCAAAAGAAAATAATAGAGGAATTATTTTTCGAATTAAAATTTAATTAAATCGCTTTATCAAACTTCTTTCCGGAGGTAAATCTTTATTGTTGGTTTCTAATGAAAAAAATCCTCATTTCAGGATTTTTCCGGGAATTTTCAATGCAAAATTATGAAAAATATGGAATTAAAATGTATTCATGCAGTGTTAGAAAATTATTATCTGAAATTCAATGGAAAAATATGGATTTTTTTTTCAAAAATTCATTTGATATGAAAATATTCAAATAAATTTGAAATTTCATTGCGAATTATTGGTCGAATTTTCAAGAAATTATGATTTTTTTTTCATACATTTGAAGTGGATTAGTCAGTGACTGAATGGAAGTTCAGGCATTTCATGAAACTTTGTTTTGTTGAATTTTCGATAATAGAAAATTCAAGTTCATATATTACTTAATTGTTTATTCGAACTTGAAAGTGCACGTACACTGTTAAAGACGAATTCAAAATTCGTTATCAATATGCAGATTAAATGTCAAAACAACAATCTTTCCCCCGAAAAATAAAATTTCTAGGATAATTCTGTCTAAACTCGAATTAAAATTGCGGCTTTGAAATTTAATGTACATATTAATCCTGAATTTCTAATTTCTTATCAACAGTGTGGGATGAATAATATTCTGATTGCATAATACACCAAAAACCATCAAATTTATCGTGAAATTATCGAGAAATTTCAATTTAAACTCACCCATGCAGCATTTATCTCTCTCTATCCCATGACAATTGGAGTCAGACGAGGAAAAGAATGGAATTCAGAACATACGTATTTGCCGAGCGCGATAACTTTCTGCATAAATCGAAAGAATCTTCCAATTTTTCAATACTCCATAAAAAGATTACCTGGAACTCTTTTCTTTCATAACCTTAAAATTAAATTCAATTCTTTCAAACCACAGAAAATTATTAAAATCGATTAGCGATGAGACTGTAACGTCGTAAACGAGATTCCATTGGCCTTTCGTTCAATATCATTGATTCAATAAATTCACCAGACGAATTCAATCGTTAACCCATTGCGTGACGTAACGACAATGAAGAATCGATGAAACATTATAGCATCGATTGAATTAAAAACGTAAAAAAATAATGTTTCAGCCTTGTATTATTGCCCTCCAATGCAATAATGTAATGTTGGTTTTATCGAATTTATTGAGAATTGCGTTTACATCAATTTTACAATGTCCTATTCTTAACAGCGCTATAAACAGGTATTCCGAATGAAAACATTTCTTTTTCATGAGACACCAATCATCCAATTGTTCTTTTTTTAACGAGCGAATGATAAAAATTCTCGGAATATTTTTTTTCTCGTAAAAAAATGTTTAGTCACGAAAATCGTTGTTGAGGTTCTTCTCTGCGTTAACAATACAAAGGGCATTAATGTTGCTTCATGGCGATGTGGTCATGTTGAATATATATGCAACCCTCCAGGTAACGTTTACATGCGGTTGTTTGTCCTCTGTTTTGTACTATCCCTCCCCATTTTCCCTTCCCGCTATTCTTGCTTTACAGAACCCGTGTTTGGACAATGTACAGTGAGTACATGCTAACACAAGTGAGTCTATGAACCGTGTGATGGTAGCCATGTGTCTACATTAATTATTTAAATCGAAAAATTTATATACTAAAATTATTCATTCGTTATGAAAAACAGGGATATCCCATAATTTCTTTATTCGTCGTACGATTTTGTTCGATTTGTTTTTTTTTGTTGAGAAAAAATGTTGATGGATTTCGAATGAAAAATGTTTTATTCGAAACACTATTTAAAACGAAGTGAAAATTCAATATCAATTTGTAAATTAAATTTAAAAATCTCATTTTAATTCAAGATGAGGCAGAATTATCTCTGAAATTTTATTTTAGTATTCGATTGTTAAAATTCATTAAGCATTGAAATTTCAACAATCAATCTGAATTGTCAAATACGATTGAAATATTGAATAATAATGAACTTGAATTTTTATGAATTGCCTAAAATTTCATTTATTTATTGATTATTCCGCTTCGGATGTATATGAAAAAGTCAGAATTTAATGAAAATTTTGTGAATAATTGCGATGATATTTCAACCTTTTTTGGAATATTTTTATAGCAAATGAATTTTCGAGACATAAATTTTGTGAAATGTCGAGTTAATTGAAGTTTGTTAAATATTTCAATATTCTTATTTTAAATTTTGAATGATAATTTTCTAACAGTGAAGGATCGGGGAACTTTAGCCCTGCAAATGCTGATGAAAATCGATTTTATCCCAATGGTTTCCGAAATATTTTAAACACAATTCAATTAGCCCCTTTTCCATTGCCGCATTATAGCGTTATAGGGTTATTTTCTTTTATCTTCTCCCCATTCCAAAACTTACGAACACACTTCCCTCACACCCGTCTCACGAATCCCCGAAAACCACTTGAATATATGTAAAAGCCTAAGGGCAGAAACTATGTACATAGATTTTTAGTTATAGCATGTAAATATTTGTTACGCTGTTAAGGATATCCAAGTACTTCGGCAATATTTTTTTTTCCTTCGTATTTTTGTGAACGCTGGTAGCTACATATTAGAGCTATCATTCAAGCCCAATTTGAGCCTGGGTTACCGGACATTTTGCAATGATTTTGTTATTTAAATATTTTAGTGTTAAAATTTAATTTTTCATTTTCAGCCGTGAAAAAATATTTTAAAAATCTCCAAAAA
>JABSMS010071064.1:0-41636 GCA_018902275.1 Aleiodes sp. PSUC_FEM 10030003
TTATTATTATTATTTTTTTAAATTAAAATAATGTAATAGTTATTTTATTAATTTGCATACTTTCTGAACCAGTTGAAAATTGAATGAGCCCTCAGGGAGAATCGTGATTACCGTCTACGTATGCATAATGTGCATTCCGGAAGAAAGTACACCAGTTTGAATTATCTACGTGCTCACGAAAATTTACCTAATTTCTGGTGAAACGATGATATTGGGCGAAGGAGGCTGTTGCATCATAGTTATATATACAGATGCATAGATCGCGGGGATAGAGTGAAGTAGAGTTTCGGATGAGGAGAAAGAGATAGAGAGAGAGAAGTGAAAACAGTTGGGCTGGATATTCCAAGTAGGCGGCTCGTGCGCAACGTACGATGGAATATTTCGCTTAGCCTCCTCGCGAGTTTATGTATACCAACTTCTCCTAATCTCCGGCATGCAAGCCGGGAAAAGGGTGTGTCCGCGTTAGTCGAGCGAACTCAACCGAGTTACTGAGGTTAATGTATATACGTTGAATATGGAATATATATGTGTGCATAATATGCACACATGATAGCATTCAATGGTGAGCATGAGGAGCACATACTCTCATTGCGTTTGTGTATTGAGATGTGTTCAGTTCGATGGTTAACAGATAACCGCGAGAGGAGGTGGAGAGGGAGGGAGAGAAGCTGCTGATGATAGAAGGAGAGAATGGGCAATAGCGCATTATCAGTGTGTGTAAGAAACAGGATTTGCGAAGGAGCGGATAAAATGCGAGCAACAAGCGTGTATACACTCCTTTCGGTTCCTTGACTCTGAGGCTACATCGTAAAATACAAACTGGGATAGAACTAATTTTACTGAGAATTTTGTTCAATTAATATTGAACTATTGGAGTTTCTTTTTTAGTAGTTTCTATTCATTTAGTGAGGCTGTAAATATACTGGGAGGATTTTTCTATTGGGTGGTAATGAACTTGATGGTTTTTGTGAATTGGAGAAATTGATGGGGAATCGGGGACATTGATGAGGGGATTGTTAATATCTGGTACAGTCGTATACTAACGGAATATCGAAAAAAATGGAAACTCAATATCAATATGTACATTAAATTTCAAAACGACTATTTTGATTGTAGTTGGGATTAAATAATTTTTGAAATGTCAGTTTTCATGAAAAATTGGAGAATTTCATCAAATACGAATAAAAAATTAAATGATACACTGTTAAAAAAATTTGTTGAAATTTTCCGTGTTAAATTCCGGCAATTTTGAATAAATAATATTTCTATTGAAGTTTCAGGAAATTTTGTTATTGAAAATGCAAGTTTTTCATCGATTTTCAAAGAATTTTACAAGAACATTAATGAAAGCTGTGAATTTCTGTTGAATTATTCCATGAATTCTAAATACTAATTTTCTAACAGTGTAATATAGCATAAATGAGGGGCGTCGAAGGGTTTCGAACAAAGATGCCATAGAGAAGAAGGAAACCTCTGCATAAGAATCACTTCAAATGAAATTAATATTTCTCTCCACTCAAATTAGTGTTACTTTTCTCGGCCATCCATATTCTGATGAAAGTAGAACCTTTTCATCAACCCGTGAAGACATCTACATCGACTCCCCAATGAAATGTGTGGCGCAATATTTCTGATGATGTAGGCTCCTGTAACCGTCAGCCGTAGTCTTTTCACGGCCTTGCACGTCTCAGTTTTGATCGCTCCATAACGGAATTCGATTGGCATTAATGAAACGTATAGAAAATTACATTTTCTTCATATCATTTTAGGAAAATTAAATAGGGCGAAAGGGAAGTTCTAGGAATTTTTGCCAAATTAATAATGAAAATTAATTAATTTTCATTATTATTACTATCAAATTGACCATGACTTATTTTTTTTTCTAACAGTGAAGTCGAGTATTCTCAACTGAATGTGCTCTATTTCCCCAATGCTTCCTAAAGACTGAAGTCAGGCTTTTGAACATGTTTTTATCAATTTGAAAAAAAGGTTCTGGATAAATACAGGGGACATTCAATTCCTCAATAAGCATCTCGTCCGCTCCAAATAGCATCGTCGTCTCCATGACATCGGTACAGCTCGGTGTTTCACCACAGCAAGACGACCCCACAATCTTATCTCGGCAAACGACCCTGACCGCAAGTAATTACGATTTTCCTTTCATTTTCGGGATCGAATGGTTCCATTCATTCTATAATTTCACGGCCGTGACCGGAATTGGATCAGAAACCATTCAGTAGAAACGAATTATTTTATGACACATTTCTGAAAAGAAGAACGGAAAAGTTTTATCAATAGTCAATATATTTTATCAAAAATTTTTGTGGAATTTATTGAAAACGTAATGTACAATATTAATATCTCATAACTACACTTTTTTGCACAAACATTATTGTTATTCAATGGACGAGAAGGTATTCTTGTAAAAAATACCTTCTGGTAAGAAAATTGACTTTGGTCTAGAAAATTTAGAAATATTTAGATACAGAAATTGTGAAGGAAAAATTTGTTCCAAATACATTTAATTTTTGTTGATTAACAGAATTTTCATGGAATAATCGCACTGAAATTTACAACTTCCATTGATATTCAGTTGAACCTGAATATTGAGAACGAAAATAAATCAAATTTTGTCATTTTCCCCTGAATTTTTTGCGATATAACAAAATTTTCACGAAATACTTTAACTGAAATTTTCAAGCTTCATTGATTCTTTGGTGGAATTATTTGAAAATCAATGGGAAACTTGGATTTTTAATAACGAGATTCCCTGAATTTCCAGTCGGAATATGACTTGTTCAAAATTTCCGGTATTTGACACGGAAAATTCAGACAAAATTCTTTAACGGTGTATTCAGATACTTCTTTTTACATTGTAGCGGAGTTTAAAAGTTGCCCTCTCACCGACTGAGTCTCTGGTTACATAAGAAAAGCTCTTTCTCCACCTCAATTTCCTTTTGAAAAACGAGTTTTCCATCCATAATTACCAAAATTTCCCTCAGTGTATCCCGCACAATGCGATTCCTTCTTTCTCCTCAAATTGACTCCATAATAGTGAAATGCGAACAACGTTAAAATACGGAGGAGATATTTGATACACGATGTATGTCGAGGTTATATGTCGTACAGGAAAAACGATGATACACCACAGAGAGAGAGCCAACTTTGGTGCATTCGTCACGTTCGATTCTCGCTGGGCCGATGCATCCTCGTTTAACGAATTTAAGCGCGTGACTCCAAGCACTGACCGAGCTTCTCTCGGTTCGTTGCTCGTCCCTATACTCTCATGGCCCGTGTGTGTACGAAAGCTGTGAGTATGGGATGAGATAGAAGCGGGCCTCTTCTATTCCCTCTTGCTTTTATATATTCTCTCTCGTCTGCTGCTGATGGCATGCCACCAGTTTGCTACCACTAAGCGAACTTTGACCCTCTATACGACACTACTGTCCCAAAGACTCGGGCTGGGAACGTTGTGGAAACTCATCTAACCACTTTCGTGCTTCCTAAGCCGAGAAATTCAAATGTATACTAACATTAAGTTGTCGGAAACAACTGAGATTTGCTTTGGATAGTTCTCTTGGAAATTCGATTAATTCCAGAATAATCTTAATTGTTTCGTTATCTTTTTCCATTTCATTTCGGCTTCAGAGCCAGAACTTGATGATGATATTGTTTGTAACATTTTATCTTTTTGTTCTAGTTGCAGCTGTTGGTGACACTGCCAGATAGTTTCGTTGGGAGGACTCAGCGTGGTAAGTCAAAATTTCGTAGTTATTCGTAATAATGTTTTAGTGTTTGACTGAAATTTATCGATGAATAGTCTCAGTTAAACAACTTCTCTCCCTACAAGCATATCGAATTGAGGATCAATACGAAATTCCACTTACTGATCACTTTTTACTTTGAATCATTTGATTTCATACTTTTTTCTTTGGATATTCTCAGCGTATTTTATGTTGGCTCGTGTTATATATCAAGTGTAGGCTGATACTCGTTAAAACCAAAACGCTTTATTGCCGAACAATTTGACGGTGGAAGAGACGACATAATATATTATTCCCTTGTTCAACGTGAAAGAAATCAAATTGCTGAATTAATTCCAATGGTAAATGGGATGCGCATAGTTTCGCGTTCGTTATGGAAGTACACAGTTGCTGTGAGAAGAGGGACCAGTGTGCCGATCCGCTCTTTTTGAAGACGCAGAATGGTTTAAGAGGGAATCAAATGCCAAAAACTCTTTCCCTCTCATATTCATGAAAAAAAAGAGAGAGATTGAGCGAGGAGGAGAGGGTAGACAGAGTGGAAAGACGAAGTGGCCTGGTAAAACATTATGTCCATTTTTTCCCAGTGGCTGGCAACGAAGATTGATGCAGAAGTCGCGACGCATCAGAAATTGCGAGCGCGCTCAGCAAAAACCACCTTAGGGCCTCAGAAGAGAAGCGAGCCGAGTTTGCTACTGGAGGTAAGAGGAGTTTAAACGTTCTGAAGACAAGGAGAACGGGGGGGGGGGGGGTGAGAAAAAAATTTGGAAAAAATATGATAAGAAAAAAAGGAGGAAAGTGATGGACGAAAAGTGCCCCTGGGCCAACATGCATCACAAACTGGCTAAAGTATCGAAGATGCTCTACTGGAAATTGCCTCAATGCTCGTGTATACTGAGCTTGTCCAGTATTACGTGTCAGGTCGTTTACAAAATTCCGTCGTCAATATCCACCCCCGGTGATTTTTCACATTGATTCTGAAGTTTTCTTCCCCTTTTCGCTCAATTGAAACAAATGGATTGAGTTTGAAAAATTTTTATATGCAAACTTCCATGTACTTTCCTACCGTGGTCAATCACTATTATTTCTTCTCTCTTTCTTTCTTTACACTTTGTTTACTTTCGTTTTTTCAAACTCTCCCCAGCAAATTCAAGCGACCTATTCCAAACAAGTTAGCTCGCAGAAAGTTGGAAAGTTTTCGTTCAATGCAACAGAGCGTAAATCTTGTGCTTGCAAGTATAGGTTAAAAAAAAAGAAAAACATGAGGCGAAAAGGAGGAAGAGAGAGAGAAGGCTTTTATTTTACCGAAGGAGTGATTTTCTTTTTGTGCACTTTGTTAAAAGATAACTTCAAGATTGGTAATTTGCCCAATGAACCTTGAGCTTTTTAGATAGTGAATTGCAAAGAAGGGAGAAAAAAAATTTGTATTCCACTTCATTCTCCAGTTTCTTTCTCTCTTACTTTCTGTATACTCTATATTTTCATTACTTTATAAAAAAAAGGAGCAGACAAAACAGAAGTAAAAAAAAAGGAAAAGATTCACTCCAACCTTTTGTTTCTGTATTTTCTCTCCTATCTCAACGGGTAATTACCTAATTACATGCGTAGACCATTAACAGTGCGGTCTGTGGGGGCCTTTTCAAATTATATTTTCCACGATTCGCAGCCCGGCGAAAACATTCCGCGGTGAATACACTCGGATGTAATTTACGCCGCAACATTTTACCCGCGGGAAAGAAAGAAAGAGGAGATAATGAAAGAAAAAAAACTATACATATATACAGATATATATATAAATGAAGTAAGAATACGGGAGTTAAAAAAAATATGTGTATCTGTTGTGAGGCATTAATTTCGCAGTAATTAAAATAAATAAATAAAAAAAACCAGAACGAGCACATAGAACGTATTTATTCCTGCGTACTAAGAAAGTCCTTTATCATCCACTGTCCGTGATGCAATTACTCCAACCAAAGTTTCTCCATCTCTTCTCTTTCTCTCTTCTCTCACCCCATGGGCATTCATTCATTTTTATTCCGAACCAACAGAGAAAAAAGCACAGGAGCCAGACGCACTCTCAACATATTCAGTTTATCAAAGTCTCGTTATCAGTGATTGTAATACTCTCACGAGAGATATATCTCCATCCGAATTCACTGCCAAATCTAATCTTCCACCCTCTTTCCCTTTTGTTGGCAACGTTCTCCTCATATTTATCGTTCACATGGTCATGACTTCATTTATCCTGTTGGACAAACGAATGAAGTACCCGAAGGGTCGGACAAAAAACAAATGACATGCGAATAAACAAAAGGGAAGGGTTTTATGTGGAGCATCAGTGTCTCTTGTTCCGTTTCTTTGTTGACGTTTTCATTCATAATTCCCAGTGGATCATCGCGAGGACTAGGAACTTCATGAACTTGAAAGTATCGACGAGATTCAGGACTATTTTTCATCAATAAAATGTGAGGCTTCACGGTGAAAAGAAGTGTCTGAATGTAAGACATTCGTGTAGTCATTTTGAAAATGTCCTGGTCGTGATTTTTGAGTCACTTCATGTCTTCTTTTAAAGGGTAACAAAAAAAATTCTTGAATTGTAATTTATTGAACTCAGGTCTTATACATTGCTTTAACAGTGAAATAAATTTTTTATATAAATTTCAATTTAAAGAAGAAAATTTGAATTCACTATCAGAAAAAAAATATTAAATCTGAGCTGAAGCAATTTCACTTCCAGAATGTTTTTCGTCAACAATTTCTAACAAAAAACGTTTTTGACAAAAATTCGTTTTTCTCTCAGTCTACATGGGCACTTATGCGTCAAACCTGTTTTAGCAAGAAATTGTGTTATCAACTCAGATGGTAACATAGATCTTCGCCTAAAGAACAATATTGTTGCAAGAACCCATGGATCAGAATCAACTTCGATTCTTGATTACTTTAGAACCGATCAGATGGAAATTTTGAAATTTCGTGACGATGAATATTACAAAGAACTATTTGGCAGAATTTGACTTGGATTTCTCCCAAGAAAAAAATGTCAGAAGATGCTTTTGATTTATCTTAACTATTTTCCATTTTCTAGAAAGAAAATTTTTTCGTTCAGTGTAAGACACTTCTTTTAACGGTTTTGATAGACCACAGCATTGCACATTTTATTAGCTACGTGTCCCGCAGATAAATCTTCCTCCAGGTATTAGTGAGAGCTACAGCTCCCACGGATCCTTTTCAATGTATGAAATGCCCAATCCTGATTACCACTGCTATTAGAATCATTCACGTGGCATTACAGCAAGAGCGCCCTACATAATCGTACAACTCTCAATATTGCAATCCACTTGAAGTGTACTTCACTCTGATTTCCTCCCGTAGTGTATGAAAACGGCAATGCTATTATTCTATTTCATATGCACGTAGTTTGTACACATGCCCATGTAACTTTTCAATAAAAGGGGAATTATTGCAAGTCCACAGGACGCACCTGATCAAAGCCATTTCAAAGGATAATATAATGATGTTCATAATTGGCTATGGAACTCGGCCACAAATGATATGTGGAAATAATCGGTGAGAGATGGTATACGTATCTATTAATCCATACTTCCAATAAATTGACTCGTAATGAACCACTCGAAACTACTCGAGTATATCACTGGGCAGTACAGTCTCCATCATTAGGACTATTCGTATTCTAGGTACTTGGTACAAAATCAATTGAAATTGGTCAATATATTTGGGTGCTTTGAATTTACTGAATGTATATACGGATCAAATGAAGATTTAGTATTTTCGATTGATGATATCGCTGTCTATCTGGTGATCGTGTATGGAATTCAGGTGAATTTGATTTCGATCCTTTTTTTTTGAATTTGTGCAGGATAAATCTACGTGATAGTTGCACATGTTCGGGGCCGTAGCAGAAGCGGATTCTCGGAAATGTGAAACTAATTCGGGTCTCTATTCTTGTTCGATCGCAGCTCTCGGAAATTTAAGAGGAGAGAGAAAATGAGATTCTTCTCTCAATTATATTACATTCGCTTTTGTTTGCGAAATCATTCAGATGATTGATCAAGACTTTGTCTCGTTCGATCACGCTGGCACTTCGATCGGAACGCCAACGTAAAATCTTTCGCTCGTAGATCTAGAGTATTATCCACTGTAATGGGCAGTCGAATGGATGAGGAATCTGCGGCTCACTGTTATTTTCACCTGAGTCACAATTGCGACGTGAGGCAGAAACTGTGGTAGTTTTCAAGCATTACAAAAGCAGATACACGGAGAGAAAAAAAGCAGAAAATTTAACCGGACAGTGGATGGAAAAATTATTATTATGTCAAGTTTATTTTCTGTAGAAGTTCAAAAAGCCAATATTGATCCTTTTTGTAACCTAAAATCATGCTGATGAATTCCTCGAAACAATGTCATATTTACGGCTCATCTGTTTGCTGATTGAAATCATCATGGAGTTTCCAACCGCTGCTCAACCTTCGGGTCATGTCGAGTGACGATTATAAAATATTCAGAACGAATGAATATTTCACTTGCATTAAATAAATCAACGTTCGAGTTACAGGTTCAAAAGTACAATATGTCCATTAATTTAGAAATAAGAACGATCCTCAATAATTGTTGACTTCCCTTAAAAAAAAACATGGTGATTTATTTAAACCAATTTGAAACACAATACACTGTTAATATGTAAAATTTGTTGGAACACTATAGGAAAATCGTTATGATGCCCCATTATAATCAGTTGTGGACGGGGTAGTGGCTATTTAAACGGTAATATCTAGACCCGACGAGTCGACATTTTGAAAGCTCATAAATCCTGACGTCCGCTGACGCGAATTACGAATATATATACACCATCCCTCTGGTTTATATTCCCTGTGCCGGCCACACGTATGTACATACATAGCTTTCATCAAAACGGGGAAAAGTAGCGAAAGGGAAAGGTATGGAGGAGAGGGAGGAGACTATGGAAAACAAAGGGTGCTGCTTTTGTTGGTCAGTCACAAAATCGCATACATCAACCTATGAACATCTATATACATAACTAATACGTAGAGAATTTCTGGTTCCATCGATATATTATTATTATCAATAGAGAATAATGTAGGTAAAATGAGACGGGGAGAAAAGCCGCATACGACTTTATTACAATCAGAATGGCACATTGTGTCGAATCGTATGTGTTTTGTTAGAATCGTTGGCGGCACTCTGTCGACCTCAACCCCCTCGGCCCCTTCCTCATGCCCCTTCACCACCACCCATCATATAGCTTGGTTCCACTACATCGAGTACCGACGACTCCTGTCACGCCACGTTGACTCTGAACAATAAAAAATATTCAGCCAGGAACTTGGTCTTTGTAAAATGCGAGGGGAGGTGGGGGAGAAAAAAGTTTAGTGGAGATAAAAGAGTGAGAAAAAAAAGTAAACCGGGAAGAAAAATGAAAAGTGACAAATGAAAGGAAATAAAAAGATAAAAAGAGAGGAAATTATGGTAAATTGATTGCGGTTTGTTGGGAAAAATTGAAAGTTTACGTTATCTGTAATGATATTTAAGTGTATCATGCTGTGGTATTTGTGAGTGGTAAAAATTTTAAACCGGATCAAGGAGAAAAGAAAATATAGCATGTTTATAGTCTTTAATACGTTCAAATGGAAATAATAGGGTAGCACAGTTATAAGTTACGTTTGTATGTGTTTCTGTATTAATGTACGTGTTATCCTGGTTTGTGGAGTGAAAGTGTTCCAGTTAACTGAGAGTTCCTCGAGGCTATTAGGTACCACAATTATGATCATTCAACTGGCCAATATGAGTGAGATCGTATTGTATACAAATGCCAAACAAAATACAACTAATATTTGAATAATAACCGGTGTGATATTGAATTGTCTGGCGAAGTTTGAAATTCATTTGTCACTTCTTTTGTTGTTGTATTTGATCATTGAAATTGTATGATCGAATAGATTCATCATTTCGCTTGAACGTGAATGAATTACTTTCTGTTTCAGTTTCGTTATTATCATGTCAGAGGGACATTGTTGATGAAATTTTATTGAGAGGTAAAAAAATAAAAATAGAATTGCACAAGACAATGTATAATTCCTTGGTATTCTATCTCGCTGACAAGACAACTTGGTGCTTCAGCTTTACAAATCGTTTTGGTCAGTTAATTTATTGCCGCTGTCAACTGATTGATCGGAAATGGAAGCGAACGAGGTGGAAGTTTATTGATTCTGTGAAGATTAAGAGGACGCTGATGGCCCTCGCCAAATTGCTTTATGAATAGTCATGAGATGGTATCCATGAGCCAACCTATATATGTATCTCTATATATATGTATATGGGACATATATATATATTAAACGTTAAATTTGAGACACAAAATTATCGATGGTACCTGTCGACCTAAATTGCATATTAAATGTCTCGTATAACGTTCAAGCTTGAATGAAAAAATTCACCATCACAATGAATAACTGATTATTTATGATCAATCATGTATCAATTATCAACATCGTATGATATTGTACTCTAATTTTATTGGTCCACAATAATTACACGTGATGAAATTTAGTTCTCATAGCGATTATCATCGTGATTAAAAGACGTATTAATTCGTTTTCTATTTGCATAACATAATGAGATTATGGAATTTTCGAATTTAAATGAAGAAAGAAAAGTTGGAGAATTATTATGCTGACAGCGCGTATGGCACATTCACTGTAATTTCTCAGCGATACATGGTACATTTGAATAGGAAATTTTGTAAATATTCTTTTACGAAGTTTACTCTTTATATTCACAGCAAAACATCTTTATTTCACAGAAAATACATTGTTCACTGTTTTTTTTTTTTTTTTTTTATTCAATTATCCTCTTTTTTTCTGGGATTCCACTACGCGGATGATGGAATTCGATGTTTTTTGATTCTTTGGAGAGTACATATTTTTACATATAATCCCTTTGGTTGCTGGAAGCTTCTTCAAGAGAGTAAAGTTCTTTTCTTTACTTATTGGTACATAACATGGATGGCTGCAACGAAGTATGATTTCCGATGATTTACCAACTTTTGTTTTGTTTAATAATGTTCCTGTTCCTACGGTGGCATCCATGAGATGCTTCTTCCTCATGATATTTGATGCTTTTTGATATGAAGGAAATGTTGCTTTCTTCGAAGTGAATTGATTTTATTAGCTTCTTGCGCATATTGATTATTATCAGTGTTTCGCAGTTAAAGTGGTTGGAGGGGGGAGAGAGGGAAGTTGAAGGATTTCTTTGATATTATAAATCTTCGTGAATAATTCAGGTACGGAAAAGACGTCAATTCAAATTCATTAATTTGGAAAAGTGTAAAATTTTTTGTTTGAACTTGTTTTCTTGTATCTCCAATACTTTTTGCGTAAAGTCGGATACACAAAGAATTTAATCGTCGAGTGATTTGATGAGATGATTCAATTTCACTCTGGCCTTCTGTGTTGAATAAAATTATATGTTGAATAAAGGCACAAAGAAAGTGATTGTAAAAATTCTTTCATTCACCTTAGATTTAAAAAACTAGCAGGGCGCTGTTTCTCGTTCGCGAGTTGGAGTGCGATCAGTGCACTGAGAGAGAAACAAATTTTTGTCAATAAGATTTTTACTTAGAAATAATTGACGAAAAAATTTCTTGAATTGAATTTGATTGAACTCAGATCTTAAATATTGCTTTAGTAGTGAAATGAAGTTTTATGCAAATTTCAATTGAAACAAGAAAATGTGAATTCACCATTAGATAAAAAATATTGAATCTGAGTGAATAATAGTGGAAATAATTTATAACAATAAAATTTTAATTTTCATATCCTAATTGAAGCTCCGTAATTACCCGATTTTTTTCTTAATTTTTCATGAACCCTAGAAGAAAATACAACGATTTTCAAACTGCTTTAACCGGTTAGAAAAGATCTGCAGTTATTATCTGTTCTGAGCAAAAAGCCTGTTCACTAGTGGAATCTTCGTCTCACTCCTCCATGAAATGTTTCGAGAAATCGCATGAAATCATGGCAGTGAACCGAAATCATTGAAATCCCACAGAGAATCCGTGATGCCACTGATTTTTCCGCAATCGCATGCAATCAAATGCAATCACGTGGAAGCGTTGGATTTTATGGAATAATGGATGAACGTGCATTCAAGGCACGGGATCCGGAAAATAATCCATATTTTCCCGCCATACAAAATTCGTTGGACAATGTTAGATAGGTTAAGCTCTCAGCTCATTCTTCGTACCCTAGTAGAAATTTCTCGCTATTCTACGGAACTGACTGTCACCGCAGAAGTCCGCACTACTCTCCCGCAGAAAGACTGTGGTGATGCGATTGTGAAGGTTTAGCCCGGCGCTACTACGAAGTTTGTTCGTGGAATTTTAATTCCAATGAAAATTTTAATAAAAATCTTCAAACTTAAACTTAAACTCTGTTCTTGAGCCTATTCTAACAAGACTGGACTACATATTCTCAGGTATGCCCTACGAGAGCCGTCTGTGAACCTCATCCGAAAGAAGCCAAATGTCCTTATCGCATCTAGATCTGGGCTGTTCTCTCCATAACGACAGAGACATCCGATTAAAATTCTACTCGAGTTCCAAAAGGGAGACTAACTCATTTAGAACCAAAAGATCCAAAAATGTGAGAATCCTAACGCCAGAAAAATCCGTTAGACTATTAAAAGAAGAATTCCATCACGATGAGAAACGAAATCATGAATAACAAATGATAGAAAGCTGTATCCGTCACTGATAATTGGCGGAATGGAGCATTGTGATACTTTTGGATATATCAGAAAACAGACATATTGGAAAAGTAGAGTGACACTTATTGGTGACATTTATTGGCCAAGTGTTTTCTTATGTTTTCCATCCTTCTCCAAGAACGTATATCACTGAAAGTGCTGTGAGGCAGTTTAAATTCATTTCAAACTATTTCTGAAGCGAAACTACGTAGTACAAGTAATGCTGCGGACTTTTTAAACTATCAATTCCGACGTAATACATGAAGCTTGGAACTTACTGTACGAAATGGTAAATACGTACTTTGATGTCTATTCAAAATAGTAATATTCAATTTTTGTTGAGTGTGTCTATGAATATTCTCAACATGGAGTGCGGTGGGATTTCGAATATATTGGTATAAAACCTCAATTAATTTTTTTGAATAGACCCCAAAGTACGCATTTACCAAGAAAAATTAATTTTAAATCCACAAGATCGTGTTATATATTCAGAAACTCGAAATGCTCTCAAATATTTAATAATTCTCTCTTGATCCATCCGAGCATCGCTCGTTTTACGCTCATTGCATTACGAATCCGAGATTCGTGAAAAATCTCACGGATTTTTTCTACTGGAAAAAATTACTCAACGCTCACTCAAGATGGTGTTTCCTTATTAAAAAATAAAAACCTTGATTTTTTTTCATTCATTCTACTTTGTTTCGTTCAATTCAATTAATAATTGAAAGACTATATATATTAGATTCACGATCCAATTCACTCGATTCAATTCAGATAATTGGCTGTTTTCTCTAGTACTTTTTCTTCATTTTAAACTCCTCTTCACGTTTCATTTTTAATGACTGAAGTGTACTAGTTTGTTAGGTGATGAAGTAAAAAGAGAAGAAAAAAAACAACGAAAGACAACGGGATATCTCACGCAATTATGAAATAATATCCAATCAGTATTTTTCTCAATAGGACAGTGCTTTAGCGTGAATGTGTGCTACTTTTTTTGCACAGGAAATACGTGACTTTTTGAAAGAAAAAAAAAATTAAAAAATACATGTACACTTATAATAGCTCACGGTATCTCATTTTTCAATATATTATAAAACTGGCGCGGCTCATACAATTTCCCACGTGTGTTGGAATAAAGAAGTGTTGCCACATAAACACTTCCCTTCTATGCAAAAAGATATGCAATTTTTTCTTTTCTATTGTATGCGTGCGTTCATGAAATTCACTCACATCTGCATAACTAAACAGTCTCTAAAAAATATAGGCGCAGTTTGAGGGATACATTAAAAAAAGGGTTACGTGAAAAATAAGGATAAAGTGAAAATGCTAAGAGAAAATAAGGAGAAAGGGAATGAGTGAAAAAAGAAAATAAAAGAGGAGAGGGCTATTATGAAACCGCATTTGCGGTTTATATAGGTGTAATACCGTTTTCCCAACGGTTACCTGAAAACTACACCGCGTGTTGACGCGTGGAAACGTTTGAAAATTCACAGCGTTAAATAATGGATCATAAGGGAAAGAGAAAGAGAGGGAGAGAAATTAAAGAGAAGTGAGAAATGTAAAGAGAGACGGAGAGTTTATTACAGAGTTCGTTATTATCACGATTATCTGTTGGTTCACATACGCACACATACGCCAGACGGGTTTTTCGTAATTGATCGACGTGCGGGGCCTGGTTTGAATTTTACGTAGCAACGTTTATGTACTACACAATATAACTGCCATGACATTGACGTGTAGGTGGCTTCCTTTCTCTCTCTGACTCACTTGAGTGTCTGCGGAGCAACTAATCTACCATGCCACATTGGCACGCGTGTACACGCAATTCATTGGGAAAGAAAGAAAAAATTGATTTTGTCCGGGAGAGGAAAAAACACGAGAGAGAAAGAGCCCTTGGATTTAATCTACAGTAATATGCCGAACATGAAAGAGGGCAAAGCGCCTCAATCATGAGATATATCGACTCGCTTTATTCGTGACAATGCGCTTTTTCTTTAATTTTTTTTTCTCGTTGTTTCATGTCTCGATTGAATGCTCATACACTAGTGACTTTGAAGTTATATAATTAATTACAATGTAAATAACAAGTGATATTGTATTTAATGAAAGACAGAAGAAATAAAAGTAATAGAAATGTTTTTAATATGAAAATAAAAAAAAATAATAGAGTAAATTGACACGCGAGATTGATCAGTCGACGAGTGGCCTAATTGACGGGTGATGGAGGTGAATAAAAAATGAATTGGTGTAAAGCAGTGCGGATAAATCGTAGCAGCAAATGAGAAGGAGAGGAAATAAGTAGAGAAATGTGGTAAAAAAATTGTGCGTTAAATCGCTCGCGTCACAAAGCGCTCATCTAGATATCTTGGGTAACGAATGAGAGAAGACACGAGGGGGCAAGGAGGGTGGTGGAGGAGAAAAGTGGCACATAAAGCGAAGCTCATTTGCAGTAAGAGAATGAGACAGGTTTAGCTGTAACTCATTCGACGACTGTTAAATAGCCAAGGGTGTTGACTAAATCCCACGGAATCTAAGCCGTTATTTTTCTCTTTTCTCTCCTACCTCTTACTTTTTCAATCAATAAACGGGAACTAGGCATATAAGACGGGGTAGTGAAATTGTATACAATGTTAAAACAGTTGTGGAGAAGGGCGAAAGAGAGAATGAGAGAGAATTTGAAGGAAAAGAGTGGAAGAGAAAGATCGTGGAGATTTCAAGGAAGTCACGAACGGCGCCGATAAGGTTTATCGGCGGAAATTCATGCTTAGAGACCTGTGAGCGCCAGTACGACCAACAAAAGGGGTTAAAGGGCGGGTGTGAATTCTAACTTGACTCGTCTCTCTTTCTTTCTCTTCACCCCTCTAATTTCTAGAACTATGAGACCCTCTTCTCTTTTCAACTGTGTACGCCAAATATTTAGGCGAACTTGTCTCTTGCGAGACTTTAAGAGATATAAGGAATTAAAAGGCATTTCGGAATGAGCAAGCGAGGGTGAATTTATTGTAACGAGCTAGAAGTCGGAGTGGTTCGTATGGAGACAGACTAGAAAGGGCGGGGTAGACGGGGTGGATAGGAATGATGAGGAGCAGAGGAGAGGGAGGACTGGGATAGCTTGAGAGAGATGTAGTGGGCACATTGGCGATAGCAAAACTGGCCGCACTGTTTGCGTGACACTCCGACGTTAACATTTAGCCGATCCGGGGATTGCTAAACTCTCTCTGGTTTCTTTGTTTTTTTGTGATTTTTTTGTTTTTGGTTTTTCTGGGATTTTTTATCCCTTTTTTTCATTCAACTACAGAGTTGGAAGCCACAGTTTCGGCTTTCGCGCATACTTCAACTGCAATTTCAAATCGAGTACCATTCATATGCCGCATGATCCAGATCAGCTGAAATAGATCGGATATATATGTATTGGTTTACTTGTTTTTTTATTTCATTTTGTTTTAACGGAAGAGATTTGGTTTTTGGGAGGTAAAAGAGAGGATTTTTTTTCATTCAGATACTGATCTATTTGGCGTTACCGTACACTCTATGCGGACAATCATTACGCCGGAAACACCAATCGACTCATTCCACCAATTTCAGTTTCAACTATCTCCCAAAAAGTAGAAATAAAAGAAGCGAAGAAAAAAAACAGAGGACGATACGTGTATCTACCTCTTTTTCTCTTTTCATTTCATTTTTAGCCTCTGGAAATAGTAATAAAATAGATGAGGAGAAAGAAAAAAAATTGAGACATATAGAGAAGATAGAAAAGAGAGAAAATATAAAATGAATAAAAGACAGAGGCAGCGAGATGTCCTCGTTAAGATGCCCCTCGGGACAGAAAGATCTTTAGAGCATTTATATTTCTGAGAATGTTCGTTATAGCTAGTTTTTCTTCGTAGGTTTATTTTATATATGGCCCCTTTGCCGCCCCCGTTACCAACTTCCTTCAGCAATGTTTTATCATCGTTAAACCACATCCTATCGTTTTCATATACACATTTGTATCTTTCCACCCACACTTAAAATTGATTTTAAACAACTTTGAAGACTTTCCATGAGGTGTTTTTTCCGTTTGATGACACTATTAAATTTTCTTTCATAACGCAAATGAAATATGCGTCTTTTTTTCACCAGGCACGCTGAGAGGAATTGTTAATAATTTCTACATTGTGTTGATTAAATTGAGAGCCCGGGGGTAATAATTACATTAGTCGCATTCGACTGGCATTTTTCCAACAAATACAAAACCTTATTCGCAGTTTTTTCGTTTGTAAATGCCGATTTTTTTTCACTGTTTCACATCAATTTTTTTGTTTGGGCGCTTAGTTTTGGCTTCATCATGAAAATTGAAATCGCCATAGAACAATGGAATTGAAATGTATCGAATTACAGGAGCGTTATTTTTTTACCGATTATATTTTTTCAATACAAGCATAATGGCCAGGTAGATGGCACCTGTATTTCACGGGCATTTCATTAATGCTCAATGGATGGGGAGAGTTATTGAGTGAGCGAGGGGGAGGGAGAAGTGACTTTAGGTACACATGGTTAGAGGATCGAAAAATATGTGTACGTTTGGATGCCACGATGATTTTTATTTGATTTACGATATTGGGAGTCTCTGAATCGCTCGTTAGCGATATTGTCATTGCCGTGTGGCATCCGTTCGATCGGCGCGCCACTGAACACAGCAGGGGGCATTTATGGGCCACTCGGTGTTTAATGTTCCCCCTCCTTCTTCATCATCATCAAATAAGAGTCGAAGGAATATAAAGAAAATAAAGAGGAAAGGAGGCATGGAGACAGAACATTGACACTGGTAACGGCTCGTTTGGCTCCCTACACTTTCTCCTTTTGTAGGGAAATTTTGAAAGAGAAAAATTAAATCCATCATGACTTCAAAGCATCGAATTATGGTTTTTTTGTGGAATGTCGAGGGCAATTTCGATTGATCAAAAAATGAAGCTTGAAGTGAGATCGATTTTTCATTTCTCATTCAGAAAGAAATGGAGGAAAATACCGATAAAATGGATAACCTGACAAATCTTTTAGTTTGGTTTTTTTATTACGAAATTGATGGTATCCGGAATGCTTCTCTCTGGAAAAAAATCCACGGAAAAAATTCCCTTTTAATACTAATGTTAAAAATATATTGGGATATTCGAATTATGGCAATGGATTATTTTTTTTCATATTTTTTATTCACATGATTAGAAAAACAAATTGAGCAATAAATTTATTTAAGAAATTTCCTTCCGGTAAATTATTTGAAAGGGAATTATTCCCGGGAAACTATTGAATGGGTAAATTTTTTCCATGGAAATTTTTCCAGGGAAATAGACTCCTAGAACCGAAATTAATCAATATTTTCGTCTTGTTTTTTCTTGGTGATATTTCTGTTCACCATTATCGTGAAGTATGGAGGTTAATTGCAAATTAGTACTGAACTAATTTTCCATCAATTATCCTCCATTTTAATTGCTTTTTAACGAAAATTGAAGGAGATATCGTCATGTTTGTGAAAAGCAGTTTCTGAACTTCGGTTTTCCTAAAAGGGTTAAATCATGACATCGATGTGAGAATAAATTAAAAAATTTTCGTTCGTGTTTGTGGATAATAAAGAGACTTTAAATGAATAATTGTAATAAACATAACGAATCGAAAATACTCCAAAAAAAAAACGCAAAGATAACTAAAATAAACGTGTAATTCCCGTACGATGATTGATTTTTATCCGTGTATAGAACAGCATTGTCGTCAGTGGAAGCGATTAAAAGAGACTCCCATAAATTATTAATCCTACTGGAAAAATTATGGAATCACCCAATAACAAGTTCTGTATTCGCTCAAGATAAAAATAACAATTTTCCCGTACTAATAAAGGTTTTCTCCTCAATCATTCAATCCGATTTCTCAGACCCTGCAATGTTTCAGTATTAACCTCGCGCTTCAACCCACCCACGTTAATTGATTCCGCCTTCAATTTTTTATCAGCTTCAGTATTCTACGAAATTAAAAATTACTGAATCCCAGAAAAATTGGGAATATTGTAGAGTTCAATTAAAGAATTAACAAGAGAATATTTTTACATGATTTCCATTAAAAATTCCCCGTTTCTTCCATTAGAAGGAATTAAAAAATTATTACTTCGTTTTCCCTCTCCATAAAACCTTATCTCCCAAAATAATGAACGTGAAAGTTAAAAATTTTCCGAAATTTCAAGTGAAATGTTCATTTTACTTGATTCCCTTAAGCAAACAGCCAACTTTGCTATCCATAAAGTGAATAATCTCACTGATTGGTAGAAAAGTGAAATGAGAATGAGAAAAGCACTTTATTTCCAATCTGCCATAGAGACCGATGCTAATTCGAGCGGGTTTTGAAGCGCACCAGAAACGATATCACGTGATCCCTTTACTCGATCCCGTAACTCGACGCTGGGATGAACACATTAGCCTTTCACACTTGACGAGCCTGTTCTGGCACCCCCAGAGAATCCGTGCGAACGATAGCACGTGTTTGCACGTGACCCGCCGTTGAAGTTTTACCTCCCCCTCCACCCGCCCACTGTCTATCCCAGAATACAACCGGAAATAAGGGGATTAGGCTGACTGTTATTTTATTTCATAAAAATTTGATTTTCATTGAGTCTGAATGACCCGATCAAATACCCGGAAGATCACAGATGAAAGAAACCGCGACAATTACAATTTTATTGCTTTACACCGAAAAAAAACAGATAATTTTCCATCATAATTACGTAAAGTAATCTTTACTAATGAGTTTGGAACGATAAAAACCGAAAATTTGAGGAAAAAAAATTACAAGATAAGAGATCAATATACCTAAATAGACGTTTATTTGTTGGATATTTAATGATACGATAAAAGGGTGAAACGTAAGACAACGCCCGTTACCGTCTTTCCAGGGGTATATACGTCTGTCGAGACTGTCCTCTTCGTATGTCACTCGTAAAAGTAAAAGGCCCCATCTCCTAACGTTTCTTCTCTCGTTCACCAGGCAAACGCCACAGAGTTAAAGGTAGAAAAAGCCGCCATGTAATTAAGGCGCCCCCCGAGCGATTCACTGTTTGCCTTGCCGCCTATATGTGTCACTGTCACGCGAGTTCCCGGCTCTTAGCTGTCCCTATACATCGGGTGCCCTCTTCTTATTCTCCTCTTTTTTTACTTAGTCCTCTTCATTCTCCTCCACCTTACCCGTTACACAGACTCCTCTCACTCTGTATCTCTCCCTCTCTTTCACTCGAGCCTTCCACTTTGTTGCTTCGTTTCTGAAGATACTGAAACACAGAAAACACAGCAATGTCCAACCACAAATGCCTCTTCTCTCGTATCTCATTCTCTCCTCCACTTACTGGTATGTATGAGTGAAACTCCTATCTCTGTCTGTCACTCTCTCTTTTGCCTTTGAAATTCTTCATGATTAAATTCGAATGCATAGTTTCGCCGCTGTCGATATTTCCATTCGAAAAATCTCGTTAAATCTTATGTCAATGAGTTTAATGTAATTGAAAATATATTCGAATTCTTGGGAATACGTTCTTCTTGTGCCGAAGCAAGGTATCAGAACCAATGGAGAGACACGGGCCAGAAGATAGACGACTTCACGTTTTTCGAGAATTATGCTAATGATCAAATGATTCCTGTACTTCTGGTTTTTATTTCTGATTATAACACTTGTATAGATTCATTTTCAATTATTTATTTCTATAAAATTAATTTTTCTGAGCTGAATAATTTGTCTACTAACCCTTCAGTAGATTTACATCAAGTTATTTTATGAATAATACAATTTTTTCTAACAGCGTAGCTCTCAATGAGGTTCAAACCTGGTGTCGATCACCAAATTTCTGAATAGCTAGAATGACCCACATTCGGGTGCGTTGAATTCCTCTACTGGACTAGTGAAGGGAATTTTTTACGTTCTCTTTTGTTTCGTGCACATCAGCTTCTCTAATTATCGGTTTGAGTCGTAAAAATTCGTAGGAATTAGGCTGTAGATTTAACCCTCCTCTTTCGGCGAATTTTCGTGTCCGAAGTAAAACGACAATTTATCCTCTCTAGGTTCAATAAATAAACTTAAATTGGTCCGAGGAATTTTTCAATCATCGACAGGTGTATTTCCAAGCCAGTCCCAACAGGTGAATTTTTCCTCCGCTGTTGCGGTCAGTTTCCTCAAATTTTTTCTTGTAGAATTAATACATCATCTTGTCTAGCACACGTGCGCAAAAATGTGCAGTTACCTCATATAATTGAACGAAAGAACGAGAGCACAAAATGAAGAAAAAACAGGAAAAATGAATAGAACAGCTAATTGCGATGAGCAGTGACTCAATAATGCCTGCTGATGCCATTATGATTATTAAATGATACCAATTATCGATAAATATTTGATGAGCATAATTCCGTTAGGGATTGAATGTGATTATATTAACTCAATGATACAATTATTTCATAGATCACGTATGTTTGATTATCCTCTATAATTATCGAATACACATGACTAAATATTTCGAATCAGCCACATTAATAATTTTATCATGAAATAAATAAATCAGTAGACCAACACAATCATTAAATTTCCCCTGCGGATTTTTCCGCCCCTTTCAAGTGAAACTCAATCACACTAAAATTGTATTTACATCATTTATATTCTTGTTATTCCTCTCTCCTTTTTTTCCTCATAATTCCATTTATCATTAGCAAAGGGGATGCGAAATAAAGTGAGTCTATGCGCGTCGCAAACGACACGTTTGGAAAGATAAAAGGACAAGAACAGTGTGATGTCTGTATGGCGAGAGAATCTCACACTTTGTAGAGAAAGAAGCCAACGCTATACTGAGACCGGGTGTGTAGCACGTGCGCTCTCGTCTCTCCTTAACTGCATTTCTCTGCACAGGCAGTTTCAAGAAAAAAAGAGGAAGATTTGAACAGAAAAAAAGGAGAATGAAAAAAAACAGACAGAAAATGAGTTGAATTTCGAAGGAGAGAAACTCGGGATTGCGTAGACCACACGGCTAACCAATATGTCGTCTGTCTAATATACATTCTTCACCCATACGTCTGGCCTAATTTATTTCCTCAATTTATGTACAGTGAGAAAGTTGGGAGACTTGAATGACGTAGAATGCTATCTTGTTTTAGGAGGGATGAGCCCTTTTTCTATTAGAAGTCGAAGTAGTTTTTCAGACGCATGGATTGTCAATGGTGAAATCAGTGTGAGTTTGTGAAAAGAATGGGAAAAAATGAGGAAAAGAACGGCGAGGGTGGTGAAAGTTACAACTAAATACGGTGATGATGGCTCTCACCCTGTTTGCAGGATGCTTTTCCTCCTTGTTCACTGTTCTTTTTCCATCGTTTCTTTCGCTCGCTCTTTCTTTTGGATGAAAAACTTTGTAGGAAGAAATAAAGGAAGAAGGCGAGATAGAAAAAGCAGCTGTAGCGGTGTGGGACAAACTTTATAAAGAATATCGGATCAAACGTGGGGGCATTAAATCACCCTTCGTAGGATACTGAGAGGGAATAAGAGAGGGAAGAAAGCCAAACGGTATGGTAGTAAGGTGGAAGCTTTATAGCTTGCTGGCTACACATCCAACATTGGTTGTCTTGCACACGAGAGGAACGCGAAAAGGTATGAACAAGGTTTTCACGAAAGAGCTTGTATTTGTGTATTTGTCTTGAATGTGTATGGATGTGTGGGTTGGGTGGAGGGATGAGATCTGGCCTCGGTACGTGTCCAGCATCCCGAGTGCTCATCTGTTATTTGTCATCTAGTTTTCTCTCGTAACTATACGCTAACTTGATCGGTCCTTTTCCCTTCCAAACCCAAAACTAAATTTTCTGTATCTCTCTTCTCTTGCTTTTTGTCTCTCTTTTTCATCTCAAATAATCGGGATTGAATTATTATTTTTTTTGGACTGGAAGCTGACTATGGGAATACGATGATTATTGGGAATTAATTATTTGAAGAGGAATTGTTCGATCTTATGCGAAAATTCGGGAATAATTAATGTGATTTTTTTAATTTGTTTTTCCACAGGAAAATACCGTGAATAACGTGAACCAACGGACAAGCTATTTTTGTGGGTGGAGTGAAATTGATTCTTCAGTACTGGTGAGTTTTATTTGGGAAACGTTAAATTTAATGGACATTCACTACAAAAAAATTACCTCGGCAAATGTAAAATTTCTGCTTTCGAAGAACAACTATTATACTACCGACAATTATTATTTTATTGTGATTAGAATTTTTACATTTCAAACGTGAGGCAAATTTTGGGCTTCGCGTGCAGTCAAAATTTCACAGTACTGGTTGAACAAATTTCACTAGGCAGATTCCGGCTGCTGTGGATAATTGTCCAATTAAATTTTACTGTAGTGCCTCGTACTTTTTATTTACCGTGCTGTCTCGTAATTTTTTTCTTTATCGAAGAGAAGTTAATTTTTACTGGATGACAGAGAATAATTGCGTGGCCGTTGAAAGCGCTTCCAAATTGAATTTTTTTTCTTCACATGGATACAATATTTATGCATTTTAAGAGACTCTACCATTTAATGAATGCGATAAGAAGAACCTTCTCGGATTTGTTTGTAGTGGGGGAAAATGAATGTTTCTACACTGAGGAAAAAAAATGCTCGTGCCGAAGAAAAATATGACGAAAACTACTATTCTAAAAAAAAATTATGGCTTTCATAAACAAGAAAAAAATGGTCAAGGTCTTTCGTCAAAACTACCATCGAAATTTTTCTACGTACGTTGATGAGCTTTCTAAACATGTAATTCATAATTTTTCGCGTCCGGAGAATATGAAAAATGTCTTCTTTCTTGAATCAATACTTGTACCGAGACTTTACTTCTTCGATCCACTTGAATTCTAATTTATCCTCTCAAAATGTCTCCTCCGTCATCTCCTCCAGCTATCGTGAATAAATTATAGAATACTCTTATCTTTGTATGATAGAATTTTCCTAATTTCCTTTAATCTTTCAAATCTTTCGTAAAACATGGAAATGTCAGGTTACAGAATCCTTGAGGACTTAATGGAATAAAATCGAGTATGACATTATTAAAATTCTTCATTTAGACTCAGACGATTTTCACTCAATTTTACATAATATCATCACTCTCAAGAGAAATAACCTTTGATAAAAAAGGATAAGCCCTATAAATATCGAAGCTATTAGCAATAATCAATTTCCTCTCTAAAAGATCACTATTTCCATAATTCGTCAATCACATTTGAACGAAAGTCAAACACTGCAAATATGAAAAAACAATTTCATCAAAATTTTACACGACATAAACGCGACTATTCTTCAGCAGCACTGCGATACAGCGAATTATTTATTTTTAGCAGTGAACCTTCATTTTTTCATTTCTCGAACCACAAAAGAATCACTCAGAGGAAAATAACCTAGTTGACAAACGAAATGGCTGCCACGGAAGACACTTATAAGTGTCTTAAAAGAAGACACATAAAGTGTATCAAATTCAGACCCTTTTTTTACAGTTTGCTCTCATTAGTCTCGCGTCAAAACAATTGAAGTTAGACCTCCAACCAATCAGGAGACGCGTAAAAGTAAACACTAAAAACCATCACTCACTGCTCATTTACATCATAAAAATTCATGGATGCCTTCAAAAAATACAGATAAAAAAAGGAATGAAGAGGGATGGAAAATAACATTGTAGACAACGTAGATTAGATGAAATTACACGGATCATCTAGTGGAGGACATTTCCGGCCATCGACATGATATCCGTCCATCAACTTCAATCTTTATTGATGAGGCAAACGTTAGCTAGACCTGTCCTCCGTATACTCCCCCCCCCTTTCTCTACCCTGTTTGATACTCTCGTAACCTCCCTGAGGGATTGCGTGAGCGCTTCGCTGGTAATCACAGTTGATCTAAATCGAACTCATGATATGTTTCATATATTCGAAGTGATCACTTTGGAGGTATACTATATATTGTATGATATCACCCGCCGAAATAAAACCACTTAAGTCATATTACACTTTTCCCCTTCGATACATCCCTCAACAAAAAAAAATAAAGGGGAAGAGATAAAAACTGTTCTGGTTTTTCCTTGCTCACGTATTGTTTCGTATTCTTCCCTCTCCACTCTAAACAGCAAAAAATAAAGATATAAAAAATAAAACAACAAATGAACAAACTGAAGGAACTTAGAGCTAAACATCTCGAGAAGTAAATCCATTGAAATAAAAAGAAATTTTGAAAAACAGACGTTGCAGATATTTAGCGGTATGTCCAACATTAATGAGATTTGCGCACGCGACTCCGAGATGCAAGAGTTGCCATAACTGTCAACTAGTTTGTTATGGTAAAGACAAACTACCGAGTCTGGCGCACCTGCACTTTGCACGAAACATACGTTAACTATTTTCAATGTTTTTCTACTTGATTTTTTTATTATCTACATTCTGTCATATTTTTGTTCCTCGATATCGCCAAAATTTCGTGGAAATAAAATAGCGAATTGAATCCCAAGTAATTCTATCAATCTTTCTCATTTGCATAATGAAAAAAAATAATTTTGTAATACTATCATTTGTACACGCGAAAAGTACTGGAAAAAAAGAAGAAAAATGTACATAGTAAAATTCCCATGGCAACTTGACTCGTTTGCCGTCTCGTTCCGCACGAGTTGCGCTAGTGGGCGTCGATGTAAACCCATCTGGCTTTTGTTTTAGTTGAATTAAATTCGATTAATTTTCCACCCGTTGAATGCCTGAACTTCAATTGAACCAGAAGAAGCGAAAAAAAACAGAGAATTATATGTGATAGGTTGGTTTGCTTTCATTCTTCCTTATTCTCTCCTTGGTTGAATTTAATACGATACTGGAATAAAGCCGAATAATAAAAGTAAAAGAAAGTTAGCATATAGATGAAAATACCACAGTGTTTCTGACCCAAGTAAAACTTTTCCAGTGCAACTTGTAATATAAAATAAATTGAGAAAACAGTGTCGTTTTCATTGAGTAAGCTTTTTGGACTTGTGGTTTTCTATTTGTTTCTGCGGTTAACATGTATTTCCCGGTTTACAACGTGAGCTAACTGACAGAGTGAAGTTTTGAATGATAAAAACTTTTTCATTTAGTGGAAAAAAAAAACTAGAGAGAACAAAACCGATAGACAAATGAAATTCGTTGTGCATAGTTTGAATGAAGAATTAATTAACCAATAGTCCGTAACAAATGCAAAATTAAATGAAACACTCATTGAGCTTTGATCGTTCATTCACAATACTCAAATGAATCGCATGAATTGATAATACTCAAAGCAGAATAGTTCCTCGTTTATTCCCCGGAAATATTTTCAAACACTCCATAAAATTTCATTTGAATCCATAAACTCGCGCATTTAAAATTCTCCATAAAACTGAAGTTACCAATGAATTGTGAAAAAAAATTGTCTGCAAACAATAGATATCCCCTAACAATTTTTTTACTCCCCAACTTCGAACCCATCAAAAGCCTGTTCCATCAATTCCAAAATGGTTTTATCAATATCTCTAACAGTTGGTTGAAGTTTGAATTGGCTATTGAACAAAAAAACGTATAATTCCCAAGGATTTAGGAAATACAACATTCCACACTTTTCGAATTGCGAAGATGAGAAAGGCCAGTAGCCCGGGAATGTGTGAGAGAGGCTGAGTCTCCAGCGATCTGTTCATAAATCAATAGATTTCAGTATTCCATAGGATGATGGGGGCCCCCTCTCAGTCACTGGGGTGTACATCCTATACAACGTCCGTCAGGCTTTCCTCGGTTGAGGCTTTCAAACTGTATAGGATATGCGCATACTGTTTAAGCACGGGGTAGAGGAGAGAAGAGAGAAAATCACCCTCCGACGTATGACTTTTGGCTTGACGTGCCACGTCGTAGCATACCTCGTGTCTCTCTCCCCCTCCCCTTCCAGTTTGATTCCTTCTGACGTTTGCGTTGTAGGCACCAACCCTCGGCATTGAGTTTCCCCAAAACGCACACAATTGCTCGTTAAGATAAGAGTTTCCAGGCCCTTTATTACTTGATTGCCATAGTGTGCCACCGAAAAGAAGAAGGAAACAAAAAAGAATGGAGATAGAATCTTTTATTTTCGGTCATTCTGGTGGATGTGTTACAGAGGTGGCGTTTTTACCCAGGAAAAATTTCCAAGAGGGGTGACATTATCGTACGATTGCAATTGATCGGTCCTTGGCTCCACGATTTCAACGTTTTCCTTTGTGTTAACTTCGTCCCCTTTCACAATCTCTGACCAGAAAATCCAAACGTGTACTACCATCCCCGTGGACCATAGGTTTTCCTTTTTTTCGCTGGCTAAAGGCAAACGGTCAAGTAATACACAGATAACCACTATCCCCCCCAACTTGATCCACATAGTTTGGTAGTTTCCACTGAACTCTAGAGGTACTGAAACTATCAACTTCACCTATTGGATCTGTGTGAGATGCCTCTGTGTGTGAGTACTCTCGCATCAGACAAACCACCTCCGTCTCTATTTCCCGCTCTTCCTCTCTCCCGTACATACTCTTCGGCATCATGGAGGCTATACGCAGTTCGTGTGTCTCCTGCCGGTGACACTATCGCTTTATACCATTCTACCGGATCTCGTCCCATTAATTTTGAGGCACACGTTACACTAGAGAGTATGTGTTTCAACTGATTTCGGGATGGCGAGGGAGAGAGTTTCGATTTACAAAACACTGGCTTTGAATCGATATATTGAGAAACGTTATTTTTATCGAAAAAATTCAATACTGAATATGCTAATAACTTATGAATTATTAATACAGCCTTTCAACTGTCAAAATGTTTTAACGATACTCATTCTCACATAGCCGGACAATAATTACGTAATTATCATGGATAATGTTTCAATCACTGCATAAATTAACGTTTCCCATTTTTCCCCTCCAATTATATCTCTATTATTGATTGATTATGATGGAAAGCAGGCTGGTTGAAACACACAAGGAGACGAATGACGCGGAATAATTCGCAGTGTATAACGCAGTTCCGAGATTCGTCATCTGCTGAATATACAGAGGGCTTTTCATATGTATGTATATGTGGAGCACCGGCGTATGGCATCTGATGTTAAACGTTAATTATCGATCGATTATCGGTAGAAGCCGAATGCCCAATGAATCACGTGTAGATCGGTCACACATGTCGAGGATTTCTGGCCATCCCTTCTGTACTTTCCACTCTGTGTTCAGTCCCCCGTAACGTTCATTATCGTGTGTTTTCTATATGTTAAATGCACACTGTTTTGTCAGAATGAGAAAAAAATGTTAATTCCAATATAAATTCACGAGTTATACAGAAGTGCTTAACACGATTCTTTCACAAGTTGCCTTACTTGCCTTTATTTTTTCTTCTCGTTCTCTCTAGTCTTCATTCTGTAAAGCAATAACGAGGACAAACGCGTGCATTTCTCGTTTTTGCCGCGTGCCAAGTTGATTTATTGTTGCAGCCCATCCTCTGGGTGGGGTACGATGTTTTTTCCCTCTTCTTCTTCCTCTTTTCACTTCTAATACTGAGTTTGAAAAATAAGAGAGAAGGCATCTGCGTTGTATCTGCAGCGCGACTGTAACACGATTCTCCCGATGACAGTTTGTTCTTAGTTTCTCATTTCGAGAACAGGCACTGTGTTTCGTGCGACACACATTAGTTTTGCCGAGTTATTTTCTTCTTCACTTTTTTGAATTCATAGATACACAGAGAAAATACTAAAAATGAAATAACCATTTGGATATTTCCGGGGGGACTTATGCTTGTGTCTATGTGTCTGTGTTTCTCGGACGCTCACGAAAGCCATCGCTACTCTGGATGCAGGGAGCGAAAAAAAAACAGTGAAGGAAAGAGGGTGGGTTGGAAAAAAACGTAGCTTTTCACACGTCCGGTTTTTCTTGTCGTCGCGCTACCGGAACTGGCGCGAGAGTCATTCCAGTCACGTTGATGCGAGAACGAAAACGAAATTAACCATTTGTTGGACACGACGGAGGGACATCTATAGAACATGAGAAGAGCTACTGGTTACTTTTTCAAGCGTGTCAAGAAGATCTCCAGTTACATAATAGGCTATTAATGCAATTCTCTCATTCGTATTAATTACGTAGTCTCACTGTATTGTTTAAATACTAATTGATTACGATGTCGAAACAGATGCTGAATATCCAGGATTAATTTTTCTCTTTGATGAATAAATAGAACGTAATATAATTCTCATTTTAATCTTGTACGCTTCTGTTCGAGACACATTTGATTGAAAAAACAAAGGCGATTATATTCTGCCAAAAAAATATTGTGGCTCTTCCATTATTTGGTCGTTCATCATACTATCACTGGCATAGATGCTTCTAATAAATTGATGATTCGTGCAAAAGTGGACTTGTCATATATTTCATCGTGAATGAGAAAAAAAAGTAGAGCGATAGAGAAAGAACAAAGAATAAATATTCTTCACAGTTTCGCACATGTTCCGAAAAATTGAGCCAAAACACGACAACATCTGTGGGTCATCCCTGACACGAACCAATGACCCTATTTTTCGAAGTTGGAAGAAAAAAAACATACATCGATCCACATCTGCCAAGGCACTATCGGAAGTATCGATTACACACATTGCTATGTGAAATGTAAATAAATATATTTAACGTAATCCAATAGATTATTTAATTCTGAAAATTGCATTTGCTCATGCATTTTTAATAGGAATATAAATAATCGTGCACTTCAATTCTATACTAAGAATCATTAATGGATACGATGTTTATCTTTATTAAACATAGCAAACTGAACAAAAAAAATGAAATGAGCGTGTCCGTAATAAACACTCGAGACGATGGATATCCTAAGCTCTAAATTACAATGACATTATCGCAGGCCACTTGGTCTGGATCATTCGTCACTTCTACGTGAGACATTTACGAGAAGAAACACAATATAATAATGTGAAATTTCAACCATCTAATGATTATGGTTCCATTAATCAAATAAACAATCAACGAACGCATGCACTCTCGTTGATAAATATTGTAACACTTGAAACCGAAGCGACATCAAATTCTGCACTATTCCTATTGACGTATAAAAATTCCTCGTATCACGTCACAACGTCAAAAATGGCAAATACATATATTTACATTTTTTCTTCAATTCTCTTTTCTACAATATCAGATGTATTTTTTCAGAAAAATGCATGAAACCACAGAAAATGCAACATATTTTTTTGACCTCATTGTTGAAAAGCATGGGGAGAGATAGAGATAGAGAAAACGAGAGAGAGGAATGAAAAAATAAGAGGGAGGAAAAAAACAGAAAAACTGAAACAGAGCCACCAGGGCGTTGCGTGGCTCTGCGATAACGTTTTGCTCGATACAGAGCACATGAGAGGGAATTGTATTAAAATTTTTCATGAAATTTAGCATTTTGACTTGGGTTAGAGCGAGATAGAATAAGAGCGGAGTGAGTGTATTGTGTATAACGGGGTAAGGTTGGATTTGGATAAGGTGGCTAAAGGTAAAACAGGTTACGCAATCTAGACTACCACAAGCTTTCTGTTGTATGAGGTAAACCGACGAGTTAGCGTTACGGGAGGTTGGCGAACTAGAGGGAGTAAAGAGGGCTGTATAAACCCATGGTGACGCCGGTACTGTGTGCCTGCGTGACCTGTCACCGTGAGCGCTACGGGATTTATAAGCGGACGCCGAGTTATCGCATATTTACCCGAACCAACCCGCCCAACCACCCATCGACCCCAAAAGTGGAGTGAGGAGGTGGCTGATGGGCTTTTGCCCCTTTAGCCTCCACAACATGAGCGCCAAAGCCCACTTTTTGAAATCCTCTCCTACCCCCTCCCCTTCAATGGTTGCTCCTCTATCATTTTTTTTTGCCTTTTTTTCTGTTTCATTCTCGATGACAGGTCGCGCAATGCCAATGCTCCCAGACTGCTTGACGTCGCGTTGCGATATCGCGGCAGCCAATCGTCCGTACGTGGATGGGTGTGTTTAATTTTTTTTCCTTTATTTTGAAGGGATATAATGAATTGAGCATCATTCGAGAGATAGGATATTCGAAGAATTGAGTTGTTGATGGGGAGATATGGAAGTTTGGGGTGGAAATTAATTGGAGATTTGAAAACATCAAGAACTCTTTAATTTAATGATGAATTCTTTTGCTTTGATGTTTTTAGGAAAAAATACTGAAGGGTATTACGTCGAAACGCGTTCATATGAATTTCTTTGAACTGTGAATATAATTTTTTTTATTTGTTTAAATTATCAAAATCGATATTAAGTTTCGAAAATGTCGTTCACAGAGCCAATTCGCTTCAATCGCGCGGAAATTTGTTAAGCCATGGTTCAAAAATTATATCGTCGCCGTAGAGTCAAAAGGGCGTAGGTGCCATTTTTTAAAAATCTACAAAAATTGAATCAACATCCATTTTTTCATATGAATACTAATTTACGCCCTTCTATTATTCAGCAAGAAAAAATGGCACTTACGCCCTTTCAATTCCAGGGCGACGATATAATAACATCAAACAGGTGCATGCTGCGTGTGATGGTAATGGATTTTTTTATAACGAATCTCCTGAAACCTTTTTTCTTTATTCAAACGAAAAAATTCTCATTTCCAGCAGACGATGGCCATTAAAAAAAGTCAACGAATATCTGAGATATCTGTTGGTAGTAGGGTATTTGAGTGAGCTACATACCGTTGTCTCTAACGTTGCTTTATAGTTGTTTCAGTTAGTACAGAAGAGAATGAAGGCTGAGGTAGAGAGGCGGTTTGTAAGTGGCCGGGTAGATAATTCGTCAGCGACCTGTCTCGTCCATTTCCGCCTGAGAGCCGGACATTCCTCACGGCTCTTCGTACTCCCTCTACCACAACAGCGTTTAGATTCTATCCAATGCCATTCGATGTATGTACCTACCACCAATTCACCTGACATTTTCGTGTATATATGTGTAGCAATATCTACGTATAAAATTCAGGGGTGCCATGTTGTAAAATGCGATGGGAGAGCCATAATACGAAAATGTATCGTAGACAACAGAGTAAATTTATTGCTTGCATTGGGATTGGGTTATCGGCAGGAAACTTTTAACGAAATAACTTGGTTCTCTCGATACAGGTGATCGTGATGCTTCTTTTTTCAACCTCTCATACCAAACCAATAAGATTCCACCACTAATATACTTCCAAGGTGATTTATACCTGTAGATTATGAGACACCACCGAACGAAAAAAATCGGAATTTCTCATGCACCATAAAATACAATAACTGACATTACAATTTCTCCAATTGAATCGTAATTTCATTTCCGACAATTACAATGTCTGGGAGAAATAATCACATAAAATTCTCAGATTCAAGTGAGTCAGTTGGCTTAGTAATTGGAATGACTATTTTTGAAATGCAATCTCAATCAAATTGTCTAGAATTTCCCAAATAATCCTCTCTTTTTCTCATGAACCGAAGAAAAGATCTCAACATCAGTCCGCCCACTCGTTTAAAATTCGACTCGAGATAAAAATAAGATTGTGGTATTCTTGTTAATATTTAGTGACAATAATTCATGATAAAATCGAAGCGATAATAATTTTATTAATTTATCTTTAATAACTCTAACTGCTCACTTCATTCAGACACGCACATTTTAAACACGAAGTACTAATTAATTCTTATTTTCATAGAAAGGTGTTTTAATGATGAGGGAATAGGGAATAATAATTTTCATCAAAACGTCACACAGTCTAATTTTCAACTCATGACTATAAAATAAAATGAGAAACTCGAGGAACGCACTATAATGAAATGGGTGCTTGGTAAATGTTAGGTCGACATGAGTGTCAGTTCATGCGTATATAAACCATCATGAACACTTGTTTGTGTGCCTGTGTGTGCCTCATTCCTTTCAGCATCGTGCCTTTCGCTTTTTGGAAAATATATAACAGTGCTACCAGAGAAATGTTAATTTCCGCGAGCATACCAGAAAGGAAATTATGAGGATGATTCCCCGGGGTTTTTTCCTTTTCTGAACTGCGAACAAAATGACGGGAGAGAATAAAGAAATACATATTTATGTTCGTAAATATATATATATATCCATATATAGATATATATACAGAAGCATGAAGAAAATGTGAGAGACAAGAGGGAAAATCGGCAGAGCCCGTCGTTAGTTATCTCGGATAGCTTTGGACAAGCTCCTAGAAGCTCAGACTGGTGGAAATGACGCGTGCAGAGACTCTACATCACTTCACTGTGTTCATCCGCATTTCTCCTCGTATTCTAGGATAAAACATAACGATATAATACACATGCATATACATGTATGTGTGATCCATTAAGAGATTAAAACTGGTTTGGATCTATTATCGTAGAATTTTTCCTCCAGAGTATGATAAAATTGGATTAATTAATAAATGTGTTATTCATTCAATCCTGAGAAGGGATTATTTGAGTGCCGAATAATTCAAGCAACACTGTATTTGGGTGGCTATTATTGAGTGGCTTTTCGTGTTGCAGTCGTATAAATTTTTTGCGTTATTAATCTTCTTTGTTCTCGTTCTGTTTTCTATTCTGTTAACATTTCTATATAATCATTGCAACGAAACGAAAAAATTGGGGATCTAAAACAATAATTAATAAAAAAAAAACAATAATTGCATGGATTTTATTATTCTTGATTTATTCAGTAGTAATACACAAAAAATATATCGTTCAAGTTGACTAGTTTTTTAAAAAGATATTCCACTTGCAATATATCATTAAGATGCATATAATATTTCTTTGTTTCGAGAGAGGAAAGAACTAACCGAGCGAAGCGAAGTTAGAAACGTAGATCTGTGCTCCCTAGATGCAACAATTGAATATTCAAATATAAGATTAGATCATTTAACGGTTCGTTATCTTCAGTTAGTATTTCCGCTGCATTTTCTTCCACAACTTTTTCTCCGTTTTTGTGTTTTCTGTCATTTCCTTCACACACTACATCTTTCGATGACAATGAACTGTGCTGAATTCTACGAGAGGTCTTGGCGTATGAGGACACAATTACTTAACGAAAAAGTTCCGTTCACGTATTAAATTTGGCGGACGGAAAAACTTCCTCACACGTCGAGAATATGGCCTGAGGCAGTTTTGTGTGACACGGAGTCATAAATCGCGTAGGACTCAGTCATTAAGTTGTCAATCCTTTTAAATATCATGAATTCATAGATTCATTGGCGACTTCCAACGTAGATATATCCACGATGAATGAATTTTTCAAAAATATATTCAGTAAAGAAATAAAATCATAATTCAATAAATATAAACGGTATTATCGTTCATGGAAGCGTTTGTTAATGTGTTTGAGCTGAACAGATGAAGACGAGACTTGAATGTACTTGAGAATTTCAGCACCTCTCCCTAACAGCTTTATTAGTTGAGACTCATATTATCGCGGGAAGATGAAAATTAAAGAATTAATCAACGAAATTATACTCTTCAAGTTTGGAAAATTGAAGACCCTCAGAATCAATCTCGCAGCTCACGTCATCCTGTTTTCCAGGCGGTTTTTATCTTCTTTTTCACCGTAAATCTCAATATTATTAAATTGTCACATTGAATTTAAAAAATACGAGTTGTTTTTATATGTTTCAATATTAAATACTCAAATCCAATGATTTCCTAACTCTTCACACACATTGTACTCCCATGAATGTTTAAAATTTTTTTATTTCCATGACTTCTTTGTCTTTCGAGTGTTTTTTCTCCTCTCTTTCATCATCGTAAAATGAACTCACAAACTTTTTCAGGGCCCCCTAAATAACTCTCCTTTCATACCGCCATCGCATTTATTATTGTCTACTATTTCGTTTATGTTCGCCTAAACTGACGATGTAGTTTTTTTCCTTTCCTCAAGCAATAACCAGTCACTTTCACATAAAATATCTCTATTTTTTTCATTCTCATCCCAACTTTGAATTAAAAATTTACGAGTATTCAAATGAAACAAAGTGAATATTGTCGAATGAATCGCGTCTCTTTGCTGAAGAATTTAATCAATGTTTAATTTTTATTCGGTTCATTTTGAAACTGCGCCGTCGCCAGTCTAACTAATGATTTTTTTCATACAATTCACTGGAGAATGTAGAATTATTATTTATCAAGCCGTCAAAAATTTTTCAAATCCAAAATGTGGGAAGCATTTTTAATACTCAAATAAATTATCATTCATTGCTACAGAGAAATTCCACGGAGAAATCTGGAAACTCAACTGCTTAAAAAAGGTATTAAAAGTATCAATTTTCATGTATTAAATTTTCATCAAGCTACCAATCTCTAATTACTTAATTTTCAATAATATAAATGCCATCATTATCATTATCAATAAAAAAATCAATGAGCTCCGCCATTAATTTTTATACCTAAGGAATTCGAAATGGTAATCACTGAGAAATTTAATTCTACCGGTGCACCTAACCCCAGGCGCCTAATCAAATTGATCAAATAATGTCCAATTATTATCCACGAGTAAAATATTGATTGTTACTTCAATAATCATTAACACATAAAGATATGCCGACAAAATAGTATAGGTAAAGGTGGTCTCCCATTGCTCAGAGCGTCTTCACGACGGCAATCCCAGCGAAGAGGCTCATTATTTATAAGATTAGTGAAAGCCGAGCCGACACCTTGCGCGTTTTCCCGTTATGCCTCAGCCAAGCCTCCAAAGTAAGATACAAAAACGTAGAGAATGGTAAATTGAGAAAGAGCCTGAGGTAGATGGCAAGTCTGAGGTGGAAAAATATATATACCCAGGATGTAGGGAGAGGCGCGAAAGCTCACAAAAAGCTGCCCTCGAGTTACGCCACAGTGAGCAGCCTGTTGTTCTTAGTTTCTTTCACATTCATTCTTCTCTACTCGTTGAGAATTCACTTCTTCCCCACAGCGGAATTTCAGTAGGAAAATTTCATATCAAGCTCAGTGTTTTATACACACATAATAATACTAAAAAAAACGGGGAGGATCCTTTATCTAAAAAAGTCCGGGAGGAGAAAAAGAGAATAAACAGTGTGAAACACAAAATTAAAAATAGAGAACAACATTGGTGTGAATACACGGTAGTAAAGAAAAAAACGCCCAGTTTGCGCCACCCCTCATTTCAATCCACTTGGGTTAGTTAATTAAAATACCCTGTTTTTCATTCCTCCACCTCCTTTCGTCTCCATCCAGCGCTACCCTCAACGCGTTAACTTATGGAAATTCATATATATATATATATTAATTTTTTTCCAGTTCTTCTACATTAACCTCAATTTCGTGGCATACGCGGTTTACCTCCTCACCCGTGTTACTCATTGCACGTCTCGTGTGTACGTCTCTCCTCTTCTTTCGATGAAATTATCGACATTTTTGCGTTACGTTTTATCACTACACTGAATAATAAATAAAAAAATACGATGAATTTATGGAGCGTGTGATCAATAATTGGTGCGTTGTTTTTAGACAAGCTAAATGTCCGGCCGTAGAGTTATAAGCCTCCCCCCTCCACTTACCCCAGGAGGATTCATTATCCCGACGTTGCGTCTTTTATTCCCCCTAATTGCTTTATGACGCACCATGCAACGTTTTCACCGTATATCCCCACTACATTACTCTCTTTCTCTCTTTCTCTCGTTTTATCCTTTTGAAGCCGGGCATAGAGAGAGCCCTCCATTCGACTCTGTTTTTACTCCCACACACGTGGATTATTATACACACGGTGTACGTAACCCTCACTTTCCACACCCTCACTTGCGCTCCAGGAGGCATTCTACCCTGACTTTCTGGCAGTTAATTGTACTGGTGGAATTTCAGTGGCAAATTATTCTTTCATACTTTATTCTACGGTTAAAATTTATGATCACATCGTTTGATACTGGACCTGTTTGTTTTTGTTTTTTTATTTTTTATTATTCCCTTGTTTCTTTCCTTTATTTTTTAGTTTTTGTCCACTCTTTGTGATACATAAAATGACGAGATGAAGTGGGAATGAAATTCATTTGGATTTCAAGAAGCAATTTAACAATGCAATATAAATGGTGTATACAGTTGGAGCAAACTGGTGGATTGATGGAGAAGGCTTACGGGCATTATCCATACGAGAGTGATTTTTCCTCAATATATATATATATGTATATAATAAAACTCGTTCAGCACGAATACGACGTCTGCCAATAGTCCGGAACAAAAGGCAGAGTGAATGAGATAAAGTGAGGAGCGAAAAAAGATGAAAACGAGTATATATTATTCTTTTCCCCCCAATGAAAACGAGGAGAGAATTGTGTTTTTCCAATATTACACTCTTCGTCGCGTCAATTGACCAAAGTTTCATGTACTCGATTTATCATTCGTTTGGCTTTTTCGTGGTATTTTTCTTTTCACTTGAATTGAATAATACACATGCTGTGAATAATATTTTTAGATGAAAGTAGGAGACTATTCGCATGCTTAATGGAAAAGGGTCGTATGTGCACGACTCTGAGGAATGTTGAATCTGGATGTTTTTAGCCCTAATACGTCCATTGGGGATGACTTGTGATGGAATTCTTGTTGAATGCAAGTACGACTTTTTTCCACTAGAGTCACATTTGTGGAGGAAGGTCGTAAGTGCCGAAAAATAGTCCTAGTAATATTCAACATTGCTGCTCTCACCTTCAAAAATTTTCGCATGAGAACTTAATAATATTCACCATGTATTTAGTACTGCATGCTACAATTAATTGTGACAATAACAAAAAAGACCTCAACAATATCGTCGTCCTAGAGTCAAAAGGGCGTAAGTACCATTTTTTAAAAATCTACAAAAATTCAATCTACACTAATTTTTTCATAAGAATAATCACTTACGCCTTTTTATTATTCAGCAAGAAAAAATGGCACTTACGCCCTTTTCATTCTACGTCAACGATATCATTATTGTTAGAACATCGGGAATTTCTCTCCATGTGGAATTTTCATTTCTTTCTACACTGAGAGAAAAAAAATTCCTCTACAAGAAAATTTCGATATATATAGATATAGAAATTGCGAAGGAAAATTTCGTTACCAATACATTTTCTTACCACAATAATTTTTTTTCTCTGTGTTAAGTTTCCGATTTTAAAATGGTGCATGGGATCTTTTTCCATTAACCCGACGAATTCCGTAATAACAATTCAATGATTTAACGGAGTACGTAACTGAGAACTTGATGAACCCTAAGAATGAACGAGAGACTCATTGTTAGTTGAAAACGAGACAATATCATTCGTTGCTTTTACTCATTCCATGACTCACGAAGGAAGAAATAATTATCGTTGACGATGAACGACGATGAGGAGCTTAAACTCGTGGCAATTCACGACGACAACTGAGAAATGGACGTAATGTAGCCAAGGGTCTATATTCCCATCGTGGTAAAGTTGTTCAGTGAGATGCCAGTGATAATATTAGTTCATATTATCTTTCATCTTTTACGTAAATGGAAGTTTCAATTTTTTTTTATCTTCCACTCTCCACGTCTCTCTTCGTCATTCTCCTGTGTAATATTTCAATATCTTATGGAATTGAAATATAATATGAGTTTGTGTAATTTCGAAATTCAATACTTTTAATCGAAATGAATATATACTTTTTCCACTGCTTTTGTAATCTTTGGTTAGATAATCTGATGTGATTCAAGGAAAATTATTCAATTACTGTAAAATTGATCGATGGAGATTTTTTTTTATTCACGAGATAAGAAGCATAATTTCGCTCTCAATCGAAAATTGTGAATCATTGACACACATTAATGGACATTTTTCCACTTCCGCTCAATTAATTTTGAATGAAAAGAAAAATTAAACCATGGAATTGCTTCGTATTTTTTCATATTTTTTATACAAAGAGAAAATAATGATATTTCAAATAAAAAGTGATTCGTTAAAATCCGGATGTAAAATGTAAATATAGATTTTATTGACCAATAAAATTCATTGAATTTATGATTTTCGAAAATTCACAACGATATCCGATGTAGTACAGTGAATTGCCCCTGGATGATCCCATTAATACTCTTCTATATTTATGAACGATGTTTCCTATTTAAAAAAAAGACGGTTCTCAAATTGATGCCTGGCACTGACAGATGGAAAATTAGGTTGATTTATTCAATGACGTTTAATTGAAATTTATTTTGACTTGAAGTGAAATATCAATTTTTCCATTGAATTGACAAATGGCCTATTTACTGTTGACTGAAAAGAGCCATGAAAATTCACGTTTAAAATTGAGATAAAAAATTCTCCTCACCATCACATTATTATATTTTATCCCAAAATATATTATAACTGTGGTGTATTTTAATTCCGCACATATTTTTACGTGCTCTCTGCTTGAAGCATCAGTGAAGCGATTATTTTTCTTTCATCTTTCCTTTTTAAATGGCTGAATTTTGTGTTCAATCATTCACTGAAGAACGGCACGTGTATAATAATCACTATAAAATTCTACATTATAGCGCGTGAGGACGCACACTCGAGCTGTATAAAACTTGGCATTAATTTCGTGTGCGTGTCTTTATTTTTTTCTCTCCTCATCGTCACAGAATGAGAAAGAAGGAAATCCGGAGAATGAGAGGTCATTACCAAGTCCATCTAACATTAAACGTGTACCGTTGCATCATCATCTGTATAAGGGAATACGAAGGGGGGCGGATTAAAACGGAAGGAGGGGAGCGGAGTTGAGGAATCAAGTGTGGAGTCAAAATGATAGAGAAAGAGAGAGAGCAAGAGAGTGTGTAAGGGAAGGAGCGGGGCAAAGAGAGAGGAGAAAGCCAAGTTTATGTCTCAATTATAATGGTCTCGGGTGGTAATAACAATAAATGTCACATATATATTCGACGGTTGAACGACGACGAGGAGCGAAGAGGCTGACGGTTTGTATACGATAGCATGAGAATCTTGTTTGCCTCAAAACGAACTTCACTGGTCGCAATTAGCCAGGTTGATTGAGACTACCACGGGCTTTCGTAGAGTGATCGACGAATTCTCTGTATCTCTGTCTCTCTCATCTCTTCTTCTGACACATTTATATATACGTGAAGTGTATAATACGCAGAAGGAGTTGTTTATCTCATCGGTAACTAGTTTTCTCTCGTTTCGAACTGTATATTATGTATTTTCTTACCTCGTATTCGTAGAGGCACGAAATATTGCATCTTTGGGCACGCCCGTCATTTCATCCTCCATATACGAATCTGCTATCAGGTTTGTTGATCGTTAATTATTATTTGACGTATGCTGATGCGAGTATTTGTAATTATAATGTGTGAAATATTTTGTACCATAATTTCATTTATTGGGCGGTTTTCTTATTTAAATTTTTTACCTTTATTTTTCGTTGGAAATTCAGGTAGGCGAGGAGATATTTAATTGGGTACGCCTGTTGTCACGCAGGAAGTAGATTAGATAGAGATTCCATCAGTTTATCTGGCTTATCTCACATCAGGTCCTGACAACTGTACCCTAGTGCTGTCGAAACAGGCTCAGACTAGATGTGCTCCTCGTTAGTCTACACAGGTTTGCTGCCATCTAACTTCAAGCACGCTGGACTCTGCTTTAAGTCGTACTCGTGGGGATTTTTCAGAATATCCTTGCATGGAGCGTTTTATTATTAACAGTTACCAGACTTACAACTACGAAATTGCTAAGGAATTGAATTTCAGAAAAAAATAGGAAAGGCACGAAACGGGGTTTGAACGCACGACCCTCAGATTGCCGGTCTGATGCTCTATTAAATGAGCTATTGTGAGTTTGGTTTCTATTGAGCAAGAATCGCACTTCAATGGTTAATATTCTCGGATTCTGATGATTTGCTACGTTAATCTCTCATCAGAGTCTGACCAATGATAAGGTAGTTTTATTTAGACCTGAGAATTTCGTTCAATTTCTATTCAGTTGTGATAAGCTACAATTCTGTACCCTCGGGCAATTTTCTTTTGTGTGATAATCAAAGTAATGGAATCAGTTCTTGGTAGTTCCACTGAAAAATCCGGGGAATTCCTGGTAGAAAATTCTACATCGTAGTGACCTACACTGCGTATCAAGTTGGGACATCTGCGATCGGACAAACTGATGGCGCTGGCTCAGTGGAAATGCTCATGATTCACAAGCCAGTGCTGGAGGTTCGATTTTCGACTGGCGATGAGCAAATTTGATAGAAGTTAGGATCAACTACGCTTTCTACGCAAGCAATCACAGAAAACGTTTATTCTTCAAAGTTGAAAAACGTTTATTTTCATTGGTAAACTAAAAACGTTAGTCTCATCCTTACTACCATGACTAGGAAACCTACGATATAACATTAATCTTGCCTCTATGGTTTTCAGGATAACGCTAAGAATAGCAATGCTCATTAAAGACTAATATTTCCAAATGTAGCTGAGGTCAGGCTCATATGCAGTATGAGCCTGTAGATTCATCTACAATAGATCTAGGCTTCAAGTTCTGAGAAGGTGCAGCTGTGTAGTACATAACGATGAAAAGTCTTCGAGCATCGTTACCGTTGTTAGAAACCGACGTAGAGGTAAACATGAGATGTAGTGATGCTTGTCCCTACAGGGGATATAACCGTTCACGAACAGCGGCATAGAGCGTCGGATATTCTGATGTGCGCGCAGTCAAATGTAACGCATTTAGCGATATTTCCCATTCATTATGAGAGTTTATTTGCCAGCGAAACGTCAGTTTTTGAATGAATAAACTAACACACTGTTAAAAAATTTTGTCTGAATTTTCGGTGTCGCTAGAAAAACCAAATGCTTTGTTCTCGATACATAAATCAACTACACTGTTAGAAAACAATTGAAATTTCGTGAATAATCTGGTGGTAATTTTCATAAGTGTGACATTGAATTAGTTTTAATGGAAAGATGTTTACGAAATTTCAATTTTTTCACAAAATTGAAGGAAGTTCATGAGTTTTAAGTAGGAGCAAGACGGAAATTTTATAATTTACTTGGATTTTCAATTGCACCTGAATATTCAGAACTGAAATG